>PIJE02001297.1:2500-21964 GCA_002895965.2 Coryphaenoides rupestris | reverse complement strand
GGCGTTCCATACTTCATGACCCAAACATTAGGAATGTTTTACGAAGTTGAGTATCCCTTTACTTACCATCATGTTGTTGGGGTAGAATAGGGGTGGCCAACCAGTCAGAGACGAAGAGCCAATTTTTTTTTACTGTGTTACTGCAAAGAGCCACATCATACACACATGTAGAGCCCTGCAATTGAGCCCGACAGGCCCGGGGGGCCCGAAAGCCCGACAGCCCGAGGGTCGGGCCTCGGGCCAATTATCCCATCATTAGCTCGGATGCGGGCCGGGCTCGGGCTTTTTTTTCTCTCTCTCTCAATTAAATTCAATTAAATTCAAAGAGGCTTTATTACCAGCAGCAGCAGCAGCAGCAGTGAGCGTGCGTTCAGCGCCGCTGGAAGAGTAATAGAGGAGAGGAGGACTGGACTGGCCCCTGAAACCGTGGATGCGATTCTTTTCCTTCATGATGCAAAGATCTCTCTTTCTGACTGGTTGGCCACCCCTGGTCTATCCTATCCATCATCACCACCACAACGTAACACCAGAGCACTAACTTATGTTAACCGTCACCACGCCTCCAGTCGTACCATGCGTGTTTAGAAGCGCAACATTGAAAAGGGTCCCGTCTGAAACAGTGTCGCGTGGCGCGTTGTGTAATCAAATACACCGGTATGGCGGTATATTAAAAATACATATCATAACGAAAATACACACCGGTATTCGGTGTGAACCGGTATACCGCCCAGCACTATACATTTTTATATTGAAAATAAACACACGTCCATGTCTGGTTTTTAATTACCCTGTCAGTGAACGGTGCTCTGTTTCTATGCCAGACAGGTTTGGAAGTAATCTCCTATATGGTGGTGGGCTGGGTCAATGCTAACTATACTAACCATGTCTAGTTAGTGGTGTGGTAACTAGTGCTCCCCTGTGGAATAATTGAAAAGACTAAGTTAGGCCATAGGCCACAGTTGTGATAATAACAGCTGCATATTCTACCAGGCTATTCGAAGCTTTTCAATCTGCCACAATAACGTAATTTCTTTTGAACTGAAATATCTTCATTACTTAATCATGCAATAAACAGATTTCAATTTTTTTTACAGCCTTATATATTCATTTTATCCTAATATATTTATTTTATCCTAATATAATGGTTAACTAGTTGGATCAGAGGGCCTCAAGACTGGCACCTCATGTGTTTATATTTCAGTGGAACAACCACAGGCTGGATGGCACACTGCGCCCCGGAGCCAGGACCCCGCCCCCAGCACGATATCAACACTAGAGTGCAGAAGCATCAGTGGTTCTCCCGCTCAATCATGACGACCGAAAGCCGGTATTATACAGGCCCTGGGCTAAATTATACTGTGAGACTGTGCTGACGTTACCTATACCTATACGTATACCTATACCATGATATATAACTATATATATATATTTATTTGCCCCTGCAGCCTCTCTGCTGCCCAGACGGAGCTCCACACACACCTTGCCGTATGTATGGCTGTACACCATATGTAAAGCTACAAGATGGAGAATACATTTTTCAGTTCTCAGAGAGGTGGCAACTTTCCTGTGAGTGGGTTTGGTTTCAGTGTCTTCAGCAGACAAGCCCCCAGCATTTCAATATAGAATATTTTATGCCATTTTCTTTATCAGATTTCTCACAAAATCTACCTATGTCATCAATGTACAACATTGTAAAATAAGATTAACCACCACATAGCAACAACTTATTTGTATATGCATGAAAATATGCACATCCTGTACACTCCCACTAAGTGCGAGGCTAGCTTGTCTCTAGGCCTCACCTGGTTGGCCGAACCGGGCTCTTTCCGGCCAAGGTTGCTCTGATTGGGTGATGAGGAAGAGGAGGCGGGGACAGGCTGGGAGGTCCTGGCCGGTAGGCCACTGCGCTTAGCCTGTGGTAGAAAAGTAGAGAAGAAGTTCCTGGAGGAAGGGCTAGGTGCCGCCACTCCCGAGCTAACACCGCTAACTCGCTGGCTTGAAACCAAGTCTCTGAGAGAGAGAAAGAGAGAGACACAGACAGACAGACAGACACAAATGAATGGATTTAATATTGACTATAGGTAATATTAACAAATGGATATATATATTTAGTAATTCTGAGGTTATATGAATACATATTTTGTATTGTCTAGAGGTAATGTCAAGACATGCAAATGGGGGCTGTCAAGCAGAAAAATTACATTTTTGTTTTTGTCGATTTTGCTGCATTTTCCAATAAGAATCGCACTGGTGAAAAACAATCTTATGCTGTGATTTCAATAAAATATCCTGTATGTATGTATTTAGAGGATTCAATTATAATAGTCTCTTTATTTTAATAATAAAGTGTAGAATAGTGGGGAGAACTAACACATGCGTAAATTTTATAATTAATAGATTGATATTAACATTATGTATTATTAATATATTTGAATGTTAGTTTGATAAGTCTATTTACTATTGACTATAAGTCATATTAATCCATGTAATGTATAATATGTCAATTAATCTCACAGCTCACTGTCCCCCAGGCGGTCCATGTGCTGGACATATGGTGGCAGCTTGTGTTGAACCCGGGTCTCCATCGCCCCCTGGCAATCCAGGACGCCACCACGGCCCGAGCTCTGTAGTGCAAACAACTAACCCCAATATTGAAATTAATTACATTGTTACAAACGAATTACAACATTAAAACAAACCTCAACATTAAGGTTAAAAACTACACCGCAACATTGAGGTTAAAAACTACACCGCAACATAAAAGTTAAAAAATATACCCCAACATTAAGGTTAAAAACTAAACCTAAAACTAACGGCAAAACTACACCCCACATTAAGGTTAAAAATTAACCCCAACATTTAGGTTAAAAGCTAAACACAACATTAAGGTTGAAAACTAAACGCAACATTAAGATTGAAAACTAACCCCAACATTAAGGTTAAAAACAAAATCCCAACATTAAGGTTAAAAACTACACGGCAAAATAAGGTTCAAAACGACATCCCAACATTTAGGTTAAAAATTACAACACAGCATTTAGGTCAAAAACTAAACAACATTAAGGTTACAAACAAAACCCCAAAATTAAAAAAACTATGCCGCTAAATGTAGGTTAAAAACTACACTGCAAAATTAAGGTTAAAAACTAAAGACAACATTAAGGTATAAAACTAAACAAAATTAAGGTGAATAACTAACCCCACCATTAAGGTTAAAAACGAACCCCAACATTAAATCCACACCCCAACATTAAGGTTAAAAACTAGGCTACATCCCAACATTAAGGTTAAAAACTAACCCCAACATTGAAGTAATAATCTCGAAGATGTTCCTGTAAGTGAATGTCTGTAAAGTCACGAACAAGCTAACACAATGATGACTCAGCCTGTGGTCCACTGAATTTGCAGTATTTCAGTGATGGGAAGTAACGAAGTACAAATACTTTGTTACTGTACTTAAGTAGATTTTACAGGTATCTGTTCTTTACTAGAGTATTTTTACTTTTTACTTTTACTCCCTACATTTAAACACGAATATCTGTACTTTCTACTCCTTACATTTTTTTTTTTTTACATCATTGCACACCTTCCCAACATCAAGACCGATTTCAACCTAAATGGATGGACAACAATACATAGAAGAGACGCTTGGTGTATCCATCAGCGTTAGAGGAGCTCTGATTTCACGCATGTGATGTCAGACGTAACGACACGAAACAGACTTAAAAATAAAATACGAGTGGGACACGTGACGTAACTAGCGAGAACTAAACATGGATGAACAAGAAGCCGATATTGCCGACTCCGTGTCAGGGCAGCAGCAGCAAGACATCCCCCCCCACCACACACACACACACACACACACACACACCCTAGGTGTATTGTGTAACATTGACAAAAGAGTTTCAAAAGTGTCAAAAGTTTCCAATTCTGTTGCTGGCATTGAAAGCTGATTTTCTGCATTGGAGCCACATTAACATTTGTCCATGTTAAGTTTATTATTTTCACTATATTGGCTACAACATATGCAATATATGGCTACTTTTTACTTTTGTACTTTGAGTACATTTCAGAGCCTGTACTTTTCACTTTATACTTAAAGAATTTGAATGAGTACTTCAACTTTTACCAGAGTCGTTTTTTACAAAAGTATCTTTACTTATACTTAAGTAAAGGATGTGTATACTTTTGCCAGCTCTGCAGTATTTTTCGATATTACAGACTGGGTGGTGAGCCGTCTTTTCCGCACAAGATTTAAAACGTGGTGCACAGTCAGTGACACATTTTACATCACCCAGCTGTGATTGGTCCCAAGAATGTCTGCCAGAGATTTATGTATTATTTTTTTCGATTTCTGCTAGATTAAAGTTGATAGAGTATCCGGCATGAAACAAAAAGAAGAAGACGATGAAATACATTGTTGAGTAATTTCTTACTATGGCCAAACCAACAAAGAAAATATTGTTGACTACAGATGATGAAACAAACACAAGTGCAAGACAAATTCGACGTTCACAAGAAGAAAATGCATGTCACCGATGCAACACTGTTTAGATGCAATTACTGCTTTTCGCCTTAGATGTTGCCAAAGAACACAAAACAGAAATCTTCTAGATTACCACTTTAAGGCACCACAACATAAATTTAGCTAAAGATTAATAACTAACCAACAACATTAAACATCAGTGTACTGCTAGTTGTAATTATTACAACTAGGTACTTCACGTAATTGAATGCAGTTTCAATCATTTTCACACGATTGAAAGATACCAGTAGACAATAAAATAGCATTTCCTTGTTGAAGGAATAATAAATTCCTTCTCATTACTGACCCCTTTGACCAGTAAGTGAACTGCAGCCTGCTGGAGCTTGTGCATTCAGAGCGCTGAAGTATGAGCTCCGTGGGTTGAGACAATAACAATCATAAACTAATTCAAATCACAAATAAGCTGTGTACAAATTAAAAAGCTATGAAAGAACAGACTTTTTGGCATTATCCATGCTTACACGTGTCATTTCCTTCCTATTTCCCGGCAAGACCAACCTGATTCAAATAAGATAGAAATCATCCCATAGTCAGGGTAAGTCTCACAAGTTCACATGCATATTTGTGATTTGCATTGTGCATTTAGTCACGAATCGTACATACAGGACCTTTAATGTCTGTCTTGTCTGTCTTTCATGTCTGTCTTGTGTTCTTCATTGAAAGACAGTGGTGGAACATTTCCCACCAGAATCTTCCATATCCCATGACACACCACTATTGCAGCTAGATAGCCATTGAAGCTTGTGGTAAAGTGTTGCTAGTCTTACCTTCTGCCGTAGCTGCTGGTTGTCTTCTGCTAGCACGGCGGAGTGTTGAAGCTCGGCGTCGAAGCTCAGCAGTGCCGGCTGGGGTAGGGATGAAGTCAAGGAGAAGAGCTGGGAATGCTGGGAAATGTAAATATTTGTTGACACAACAGCGATGAGGAAAAGAAAGAGAGATATACCCAATATAGTATTTTATACACCAATTCACAACAGTTCGGACAACACGCATAATTCACAGTCACTATAGAAACATAATACGGAATACATACAACATTTACTGCACATCAATAAATACGTCCTACATTGACTACTCACTTTCTTCACAAACGCATTCTAGGGATACGCCACTACTCCGTAACAAGCCAACCCATACAGACCAAAGACAGGAACCCACAGCACTATGTGGGCGGTCCAAAGGGCCTGACCAAAATGATAATAGATAACAACATAGCAGAAATAGCAAGGAATTTACAACAGCTATCTTGTTAGCATCAAGGATATGCATGCACTGGAATAGTGCAGACAGGAAGTTGTGCAGTGAGACCAGGAAGGTGTCAGCCCACTGGCGGGAGAAGTAGAGCGCAAAGGCGGGGTTCTGCTCGGGGGCCAGGATAAAGGGCAGAGCAAACCAATCATGCCACTCCACTGCCCCTTGAAGCTCTGTCCCCAAGCGCTGAAAAAACTCCTGCGTCTTTTCTTGGTTTCCTTTCTGGAGAAGACAGAACATTTATAATATTAACAAAATGAACATCAATATAACAGAAATAATAAGAGGAATATCCTTCTGAAAAAGACAGAACATTAATAATAATAATAATTTCAACATTAACATGCGGAGTATATACATGAAGACTCTCTACCCACCAAACAAATACAATTTGGCCGAGGGTTAAATAAATATAACTAGATTATAGAGCTGAACAGTTGATAAAAATCACAATATGGCCAACTGCAATGGAAAAAAATAACAGATTGCCATCAGGACCTATCAGGCTGACCTATCAGGTCACATGGAATGGCTCCCTGTCCAGACCCTGTACCCCTGACACCGGAGTCCCTCAAGGTAAAAAAAAATGCATTCATTACAGTATTGGATTATTCTTGGGGAATAGGGACTTTTTCTATTCAGAAAACCTGACCTTCTGTTCTCCTTATACACTAGATCTCTAGGCCACAGCTTCTCCTATCACACCCAACTGTTCCTTTCCTTCCCCCCTCTGACACCCAAATCGCAACACAGATCTCTAAATGCCTGGCTGACATCAGCAAATGGACGACCGCCAATCACCTGGAGCTTAACCTAGACAAGATGAGTTTCTCTTCATTCCGGGAAAGACTGCATTCTGATGGACCTACTTGTCACCATTGAGGACATCAAAGTCTCCACTTCATCGACTGAACACTGGAGCCCCTCAGGGATGCGTGTTGAGCCCTCTCCTCTACCCCCTGTACACCCACGACTGCAGTGTTGTGCCTGAACGCGTTCATTGAACGATAGTTCATGAACTCGTTCATATTTTGGGCGAACGTGAACTGAACGTACTGTATTACTGCCTGATGAACGTTACTGTGAACGCGTTCATTCTGGTGTCTGTGAACGCACGCTCTCTCAGTTTAACTTTGTTCAATAGGGTGCCAGATTTCTATAGAGCCTTCCAGGCAAAAACCCGGCTAAAACACACCGTAAACAGGCCTTAATATGTCGCGGAAAAAACACCCAATCTGGCAACACCAGCCACCAGTGTCGCACTGACGCATGCGTCATCAAAACAAAGCGTTAAAGCAACAATGGGGAAATGCTGTCCCCTCAATGCTAATGTAAACCCTGGTTGAATAAGGATTCAAAGGATATGAAGATGAAATCTGACGCATAGTTTCAGTGTTAAAACTGATAAAAAATAATTGCTGTTTGTGGTTCTATATGGGCTGTGGCAATAATTTTGAAAAATAATAGATCGCAGCAACATATTGAAAAAAAGAACGATGAACTAGTTCATTTTAAAATTTGTGAACTGAACTTTGAACTAGTTCATGTAGAAAGTGAACTTTCCCAACACTGCACGACTGCATGGCTATGCACAGCTCCAACGTCATCATCAAGTTTGCTGACAACGACGAGACAGCCTACAGGGAGGAGGTTGGATCACTGGCACAGTGGTGCCAAGAAAACAACCTCGCCCTCAACGTCAAGAAGACCAAGGAGCTGATCGTGGACTACAGGAAGCGGAGAGGAGAGCACGCCCCCATCTCCATCGACGGTGCTGCAGTAGAGAGGTCAGCAGCTTCAAGTTCCTCGGCGTGCACATCTCCGAGGGCTTCACATGGACCACGCACACCACACACGTGGTGAAAAAGGCCCAACAACGCCTGTATTTCCTCAGGCGACTGAGGAAATTCAACATGTGCCCCCACATCCTCAGAACATTCTACTCCAGTACCATCGAGAGTGTTCTTACAGGATGCATCACCGTCTGGTAAGGGAACTGCACCGCACTGGAGCGTAAAACCCTACAGAGGGTGGTGCGGACGGCCCAGTACATCGTTGGAGGTGAGCTTCCCTCCCTCCTGGATATATACACCAGGCGGTGCGTGGCCAAGGCCAAAAGGATTATTAAAGACAATAACCAGCCCAGCCACGAACTGTACACACTTCTACCGTCAGGCAGGCGATACCGCAGTATCAAGTGCCACACGAGCAGACTCAGAGACAGCTTCCACAGTCAGGCCATCAGGCTGCTGAACAAGTTCGGCATCAATGTCTAAATGCTAGTGCTAAGTGTTACTGCTAGTGCTAGTCCTGGTGATAAGTGCTAGTGTTACTGCTGGAGCTAGTGCTGGTAGCAGTGCTAAGTGTTGGTGCTAGTGCTGGTGTTACTGCTAGTGCTGGTCCTAGTGCTGGTAGCAGTGCTAAGTGTTGGTGCTAGTGCTGGTGTTACTGCTAGTGCTGGTCCTGGTGCTAGTGTTGCTGCTGGTGCTGGTGCTAGTACTGGTGTTAGTGCTAGTCCTGGTGCCAATTGCTTGTGCTAGTGTTGTGTTGACTGTCTGAGAAAGGTATTCTGTGACATTCTGTGAATGTCAGCATATAACAATGTATATTTTAGTACATTGATTTATATGTGTATTGCTCACCTGGATATTTTTTGTTGTATATTCCATTTCATTTTATATTTCATTACTTATTTACACAGAATTTCTATTCATAGTTCCATTTCTATTTTGCACAGTTATTTCTATTTTGTAGTTCTTATTCTATTTTGTATTCCTTTATAATTACTGTCGGTTGTCGGGCGTTTTGCACAAAAAGTTTTTCACTCACTGCTTATACTCACGTGTAAATTGTGAAGTGACAATAAAATACTTGAAACTTGAAACAAATTAACAAATACATTATTAATATAATATATATATTAACAACGAATCACAATGATAATGCTCCCCTGGACAATACAGACAAAATATTTTGTTACTACTACATACAGTATGTGTCACTCAGTACATTTACTAAATAAAGTTTTGTTTGTAAAGTGGACCTGTATGGTGTTGATAACATAGTAGCGGTACAGGCTGGTGGTCAGCTTAACGATGGCGGGAGCGTATCCCTCCTGCAGGTGGGAGAACAGACGCCGCTCCAGGTGACCCCAGTATTCACGCAGAGCTGACAGGTCAAAGGTCACCACCAGCTGGAGCAGCTGCTCCACGATACGATCCACCTGGAGCCAGAGACAATAGAAAGGACGCCTTAGACCAGTGGTTCCCAAACTGTGATGGTGACTCTGAATGATACAAAAATACATAAATAAATTTTAAATGGGCCATATGACTACTGCACATTCTCTTATCGCTATCCTACTTTACAAAGAAGATATTCAACAAATATATCTATAAATAAATATCGAATGTAGTAAGTTGTAAGTAATTTAGTCTGTCAAATTACATTTTGGCATTAGTAAATAAAAAAAAAATAAAAAAAGTTTACAGAGTGGTAAGAATGATAACATGTGCCTTAGAGGCTATTTTGTACAGATATATACGGGGGAGCCTTTTTTATGATTTATAGTTTGTTCAGTTTTTCAAAACAAAAATATACAAGACATATACTCCCATAACAGCAAGTTACAGAAGTATAATACAAATTGTTTTTTTTTCTTCAATTAATTAATTAATTAATTAATTAATTAATTAATTACTACAGAGACAGCTGGACCGGGACAACTCTAATTTCCCAAGATTGCAACCCTTTGCCAACACAAAAAAATATGCTGATGTTTATCACTTTTTGTGTCATGTTTTAAGGTAATTAACACTGCAGATAATGTGATTGTTAATCATTTTATTATCTTTCAGAGCAGGACAAGTCCAAGTAAAATGCTATGTCTCTGATTCGTAGTTTTAAATATTTTTCTAAATTATTAGTGTAGGCATTATAGATGTACTAAACAGGCATGATATGGGCAGACTACAGTGGTATTCAAGATACAACATATATACAATTTAATGTAGAACCAAAAAACATATGCAGAGATTTTAAGAACATTGTCTATTTTATTCATGTATTTATTTGTTTTTTATATACATAGTCTTCCAGTCTCTTAAATTGCATAGCCCACTAGATTTAGAACCCTAGTCCTTGCTGATAATGATATAGCCTTTTATTGTCCACAGGACAATAAAACGTATTCAAAGGCTTTTGCAATGGAAAGTAGCTCATGTCTATTCACAGACATTTCAGTAGGCACACTTGTAATTTTTTTTTTGAGCATCTAATGCCTGCTTCCTGCTTCCTTTTTCTCTTAGGTTTTTTCTTTACTTTAAACTTTTTCTTGTCCATCTGATTGCTGCACGCTACTGCTGTATTCTACAATGTTTACATGCATGAATTAACTTGGTTGTGATTGGCCAGTGAGCCAGTCCCGGAACACATGCATTAACTAGCTTGGTTGTGATTGGCCAGTGAGCCCGTGCCTTAACTTACTTGTGAATGGCCAGTGAGCCCACTGTGTGCGTGTTCGCATGCACCAAGTGCAGGCAAGCGCATCACTAATGGCAGGTGAGGGCCAGTAAAGATGCACACAGGACCGGTTAAAACGGACAGGTTTTTTTGGTCGCATTTGTCCCAGTATGCCCGATGGCCAGTACACCACTGCTCCCAGACCTGCTTTAACGCTGATGTCCCTTTATGGGCTTGACTAAAGATCATGGAATAATAATGCAATGCTTCACGACCTAGACCAAATATTTTCCTTCTACAACAATCTGTTGTAGAAGAAGGCTGCATAGTATTCTGCTGTTGGTAAGTGGAGAAACAGTATCAGTGTTGTATTTCTGAGCTATTCTTGTAGATGAACTGGTAGAGCCATTTTCTTAAAAGCTAATCCTGTAGCAGGACTGGTAGAGGTATTGATCTTAAACTACCTGTAGCAGTGTTGGTATTTTACTTAAACTAATATTGTAAACTAACCTATTGCAGTGTTGGTTTTACTTGAAACTAATCTTGTAGCAGTGTTGGTAGAGGTATCCATCGTAAAGTAACTTGGATAACAGTGTCGGTTTGTTGGGGTAGTGTTGGTTCTTCCTACTAAAAAGGAATCTTGGTGTAGTATTGTTGGCAGAGATATTGGTCAAACTCACTTATTGCAGAGCTGTTGATGCAGACTTGACAGGGATCATTTAAATTAGCATATTAAGAGGTGTACACGCCCAGGGATAATCACCCAGTTTCGGGCATTCAGCTGTAGTCAATTGAGGTAACGACAAGGAGGAGCTTAACCCTGCATGAGCCCCCCCTTGTGCACTTGTGCACAGCTATTAATACAGAGCTAGCATCGTAGTGTCAGCTGTAGCATCAGGCCCCACGAATGAAGACCCAGAACAAAGACAAGGGAGTCATTCTGTGGGAGTCCCAGAACAAAGACAAGGGATTCATTCTGTGGGAATCCATCCAGTGAGTCCTACAGCTACAGGTTAGTCCTACACCTTCCTAGCCATGTGCCTACAACCTTGACCTTGTCTTCACAAGGTCCTGCGCCACTTTGGCACTCTGTTACCCCCCTCCCTGTGTCTGATCACCATTTTGTTGCTTTCTCCTTCCCCCTAAAATCTCCCACCTCACTACCTACTACGCCTCACATCGTAGGAACCTGAAAACTCTCTCTCCCTCTACTCTCTCTGCAACTGTCCTCTCCTCACTACCTCCCCCCGAACAATTATCCCTCTTGTCAGTAGAGGAAGCATCATCCACTCTGACTTCTTCTCTCTCCTCCTCCTTCGACTCACTCTGTCCACTTATCTCCAGACCAGCACGAGCCTCTCCTCCACCTCCCTGGCTGGTGAAACTCTGCGGGCTCATAGAACAGAGTTGCGGGCAGCTGAGAGAAAATGGAGAAAATCTGACTCTACTGATGATCTCTCTCACTACCTCCACCTCCGCTCACGTTTCACCTCTACTGTGTCAGCAGCTAATCTGCCTTCTATCTTACAAAGATCAACTCTTCCGCCTCCAACCCCAGGAAACTTTTTTCCATGTTCTCCTCCCTCCTCCTCCCTCCTCCCTCTCAGCAGATGACTTTGCCACCTACTTTACAAAGAAGGTGAAGGACATTACCTCCTCTTTCACACCTGCTTCTTCCCTCACTCCCCCTTCACCCACCCCTACCAGCCTTACCTGCTTTAACCCCCTCTCCTCTGAAGAAGTCAACAGGCTTGTGACATCCAACCATGCCACCACCTGCCCCCTTGACCCAATCCCATCCTCTCTTCTCCAAGACATCTCGGGCGACATCCTTCCCTTCCTCACCACCCTAATTAACACCCCCCCTCACTTCAGGCCTGTTTCCGACTGCCTTCAAGACCGCCAGAATCAAGCCACTCCTTAAGAAACCCACCCTGGACACCACCGATGTCCGACACTACAGACCTGTGTATCTCCTATCATTCCTCTCCAAAACCATAGAACGTGCTGTATCCACCCAACTATCATCCTATCTCTCCGAGAACAACCTGCTCGACCCTCATCAGTCAGGCTTCAAAGCGGCGCACTCCACGGAGACGGCCCTGCTTGCAGTATCACAGTCCCTTTGCGACACCAGAAGCTCGTCCCTCTCATCCGTGCTCATCCTCCTTGACCTGTCCGCCGCTTTCGACACAGTGAACCACCAGATTCTCCTCTCCACCCTGGCAGAGCTTGGCATCCCTGGAACTGCGTTATCCTGGTTCACTTTCTACCTGACAGATCACACCTATCAGGTCACATGGAATGGCTCCCTGTCCAGACCCTGCACCCTTGACACCGGAGTACCCCAAGGCTCAGTATTGGGACCCCTTCTGTTTTCTTTATACATTAGATCTCTCGGCTCTGTAATCACATCCCACGGCTTCTCCTACCACTGCTATGCTGATGACACCCAATTGTTTCCTTCCCCCCCTCAGACACCCACATAGCAACACACATCTCAAAATGCCTGGCTGACATCAGCAGATGGACGACCGCCAACCACCTGAAGCTCAACCTCAACAAGACTAAGCTTCTCTTCATACCGGGTAAAGACTGCCCTCAGATGGACCTATTTATCACCATCGAGGACATCGAAGTCGTCTCCCCACGGCAAGGAACCTTGGCGTGGTACTGGATGACCAGCTGTCCTGCAACACCAACATTACCTCTGTGGCCCGATCTTGCAGAATTGCTCTCTACAACTTCCGGAAGATCCGGTCCTTCCTCACACGTGAAGCAGCGCAGATCCTGGTCCAAGCGCTCGTTATCACTCGTCTCGACTACTGCAACTCTCTCCTGGCTGGACTCCCCGCCTCAACAATCAAGCCCTTAAAAACGCATCCAGAACGCAGCAGCACGCCTCGTGTTCAACCTACCTAAATTCTCCCATGTAACCCCCCTCTTCCGCAACCTCCACTGGCTCCCGGTAATCGCTCGCATTCGATTCAAGATACTGGTACTGACTTTCATGGCTGTCAACAGAACCGCCCCTACCTACCTCCAAACATTAGTCCGACCCTACACCCCAGCCCGAGCACTCCGCTCTGCAACTTCTGCCAAACGACTGCTACCGCCCTCACTAAAAACAGCCAAACATCACACTTCCAAGTCCCAACTCTTCACGGTTCTGGCTCCGCAGTGGTGGAATGAGCTACCGGCTCATGTCAGAACGGCCGAGTCGCTCGCCAGCTTCCGCAAGAGACTCAAGACCCACCTGTTCAGAGTTCACCTGGACTCTACATAACCCCCACCCCCCCCCCAGCACTAACCTGTGTGTTTATACGTCTTAACATTTATTAATGGCACTTAGCATTGTTGTTCGTTCTCAGATGTTGTAGCATGCTTAGAATTGCACGCCTGCCCAGCTACTTATGCAGGCAACTTGGCAATTATGAAACTCGTTCTATTCGTCTCGTAAATATGAATGCTCGAAAACAGCTCGATTCTTATCTTCAGGTACCACAGTGATATATTGCTGCCTCGCCTTCAACAAATATTGCCAAGTATTGTAAGTATTGCCAATATTGTGTATATTGTCACTCTGTGTCATATAGGTCACAGAGAGTGCTGATCCTTTTCTTATCCCATTCCTTCCATAAGAATGGAGCTTTACCTATGCGTAGCTTCGGGTTCAACCAAATGCCTGATTCTAAGTTCAAATATGGATTCATGTTAAAAATCTGGGACGTCTTTTTCCAAACCGTCTGAATGTGAGATATAATAGGGTGGGACCGAAATTCAGGTGACAGCTTGGCCGATTTGCCAGCAAGGGGGGAAAGAGGGGAGAATCCCATTTGCTCCAATTCAAAGCAGGGGGGTTCCCTTTTTGGAGGTAGCGACCACTGAGCCAGATGACTCCAGCTAAAGGCATCGTGATAAAAAACAACCTTGATTACATAATTTATTTGTTGAGGAAAAAGGATTCCCAAGTATCTCATGCCTTCTGGCGGCCACTAGAATGCCCCCTCTTGGAAAAGGGTGCTGGGGCAATGTGCTGTCAGGGGGAGAGCCTCTGACCTCGACCAACTAACTTTATACCCCGGGAGTTTAGAAAAGAAGTCAATGGAATCAAGAAGCGCTGGCACTAATTTAACTGGGTCTGACACAAACAAAAGTACGTCATCCGCAAACGTTTATGTACTGACTCCCTAATTGTTAGCACTGGAAAATTAGGATTTCTGTGTATAGCTGAAGTGAGTGGTTCCAGAGCCAGATAGAATAATGCTGGTGACAGGCTTGAACCCTGACGAGTCCCTCTACTTAGTGAAAAATAGGGAGAGATTAAACCATTTGTCTGAACTGCCGCTTATAGTCGTTCTATCCATTTTAAGAATGTCTGACCAAAACCAAAGGATTTAAATACAGAAGAAACAGGCATCTCCACTCCACCCGATCAAATGACTTTTCAGCATCGAGTGAGATGGCGGATTGACCACATTACATTTAGCAAGTGTCTGATATCATCAGAAAAGAGTTCCTCTGTCGGATAACTCGCACTTGGTCTGGGTCTATCAGTGAGGTAATCACTCTTATATTCGCCAGGATCTTAAACAAAAACTGACCATCTGTTGATAGGACGGAAGCTCTTGCAATCACATGGAACTTTGCCTTGTTTAGGTATAAGAGTAATAATTGCCTGTGATAGTGATTGTGGCAATTTTCCCACTGTTGCATAAGTGGCATCAATTCCTTTATATAGCATTTATAACATTCTACAGTAAAACCATCCTGACCTTGGGATTTACCTGATTACACGGCTCTTATTAACTTCAACTATCTCGCTGAGTTAGATTTTGATTTTCGATTTTAAGAATGACTTGGCTTAAAAGCCAACAGCAAATTAACAAAATACACCGCTTTCAACCACAATAAGAGATACATTTAAGCCACCTCTAATATTAACAAAAACAATGTCTAAAAACAATTGACAGCAAGCCATGGTGTCATGGACGGATAATGAAACCTAGGTGATTGTCATAAAAAGTCGAAAGGTACACATACACCGTATTGTAAACTGATTACTTTATTATAACTCATGAGAACTAACTAACACACGCGACTGATCTTCCGTAATATAACCGTGGCGTGAAATAGAGCGGCGCGCCGCCAGGGTGCATGTTTATATGAAATATAATGGCCGCACTGTTTTGACGCGCGTCGGTCGGTGCCAGTGTATTTTAAACAAGAAATGCTAATTAATTACAGCGACTTCATGCAGAGGCTCTGGCTTAGGGGCCCCCTGAGCTCATGGGCCCCTGGGCCTGGGCCCGGTAGGCCCGTTCGGTAATCCATCCCTGCCCAGACACCTGTAGCTTGGTAGTTTAAGGTTATTGTAATCCAGCTCTTTGTGTATACACCATTGACAATTACATTTCTATATCCGATCCAGTCGACACATATTGTTTAACATTCATCTATGAATTAACTAAATGGCAAATCTGAATCTGATGTCAAGATATGTCAGTGAGGAAATTATGATTCCTTTTTTACAGATGTATCAATTTTAGAATAAAGTCAGCACAATAAAAATGCTATTCAACAATTGGACAGAAAACAAACAATTGGAAATATTGCGGAACAAGGATTTCATGGTGTTTTATGTATGTTAGTCAGAATGCCCTAAAATTGGTCGCACTTGTTTCGATTCACATCCATTAAAAAACGGACCATCATCATGAAAATGTTCCAAAATAATTGCCGGGAAAAGGTCAATTATAAGAAGAATGGACAATGCAACAGATAGAATGAGCAGTTATGTCATCCTATTTATTTAATGAATTGATCATGACCTGTTCAATTAAGTAGCGACGTTATTTAAATTATATTGTTTAGATATAAAATATGTAAAGAATTGGCATACATCGATTCTACATTATCATTTAAGAGTCATGTAAAAAAGATATCAAAAACTATTACATTTAATCTCCATAATTTTAGGCAAATTAGACCATCTCTCAGAAAATGCGGCTAGGATGTTTCTTCACTCGATGATTTTTTCTCATATTGAATACTGCTTCATGAACTGGTCACTTACAAGTTTAACAACACTCAAACCAATCGAATCCCTTTTTAAAAAAGCTATAAAAATGTTTGACAGAAAGCCTTTTTCCTTTCATCATTGTAACATCTTAGAGAAACACAATTTGTTAAGTTTTGAGAATTTTTAAATGTTTAAATATGCCTGCGCTGTTTATAAGGTACTCCATGGTCTTGCCCCACCTCCATTAAACGAATATATTAATTTAATTTAAGAACAAGTAATACTAGAACAACTACAAGGGCCTCCACTAGATGGGACTGTGAGATACCTTTTAGACGTACCACAATCTGTTTTATCAATCAAGGGTACTATGATTTGGAACAGCATACCACCCACAATAAGGGAAAGTCCCACTTTCCCCACCTTTAAAACTCACTTCAAAAAATGGCTCAAGACTCATCAAAATTGCAACCATTTTTGATTGGAATGAAGCTGTTGAGAGAGAGATTTTAGATTCCTTTGGAGTGTTGTGGAGGTCGTGGATGCTGATGTGATTTCTTTGGTTTTCTGTTGTTGTGTTTTCTCTTTGTGTTTGATGTTTTTGTGGGATCTGTGGTTGTTTTTTAGATGCTGGACTGTGTTGTGATGTGATTTCTGTAGTGTGATTGTGTTTTGTTTTATGTTTTATATGTTGGTGTGTTGAACCTGCCTAGGGACTGCATTGTCCCTGTTAAATAAATAAAATAAACAAACATTTCTTAACATATCTATTCGTGCATGTAAAGGTTTCCGCTAGGTGATCAATATAGGCTGGACCAGTGGTTGCTCAACACCAGAAGACAGAACTAGACTTCTGTCTGTGCAGTGAACACTTTGAGAGTCACTTCTGCACTGACTCCAGGGTAGTGAGAACTTTTGATATCTTACAAAGAAGCAAGCAACTACAGTAATTGGTGTAAATTAATATGCATGTTTAGTATGGACCATAATATATTCATATACATTGCATTACAATACATTATACATGACTTAGGCTATAGCTTGCTCAATTTTTGCTTTCAAATTTCAGTGCGTTCAATGCAAATGCCATATCTCAGAGTGAGAATTGCTGTTTTTTTCCTATGCGGTCTATGATGAAATGGGGAAAAAAAGATTCTCCAAGTGAGACAGCAGAACATCACATGATACAGTGGAAAAACGAACAGTGGCCTCATTTTTAATGGCACATTGAGAACAGTTAAATAATCTTTTCATAGTAACAAAATATTTTAACATGGATAAACTGCATACTGTACATTAATGTTCCAGTTGTATTGGTATTACACTGTGACAAAATAACGATTCCAATATGAAGGAGTGCATTTTGCCGCAAGGAGCGCATTTAAATTTTTTTTCATTTAATCGGCAATCAGATCATACAACATAACGACTCCAATAATAGGAAAAATGATGAATATCGGATCCGATTATCGGCCGATTATCGACCGATTATCGACCCCTAATTACTAATAATCGGTATCGGTATGGCCCAGAAAAAACCATAACGGTCGACCCCTATTATAAAATACACAACATGGTTATGAAGCAGTACTCTGTTATATTATATATACACAACATGCGTATGAAGCAGTACTCTTGTTTTAGAACATTGTTGAGCGTGGTGGTTCCCCTTTAATTATTACAGAGTGTGAGAGAGGGGGAGCAAGAGAGACTCAGTCAGACAGGAAGTCAACAGGTCAGACAGGAAGTGCAGCTCACCCTTAGGCCTCGCTCACGATCTGCTTTGATCTCAGAGTCCAGGTGTCTCAGGGCGGAGCTGAAGCCGCGGTACGTCAGGTACTCCCTGACCAGCTCATCGGTTCTTTCCACTGCAGACGACATGACCTCTGACCTCTGAGCCTAACCCACCGCCTTGACCTCTGTGTTGACCTTGTTGCACAATGGTTGCTCTGCTGGTAAGAAGAGTGTTTATTTTAAATAACAAACAACACATTAATGATCATCACCTGATTCAGAGAAAAGTGGACCTGAACGATAGGAAAGAATGTGAAATCATCTGACAGTGTAAAATAATCTGGACATTCACAAAACCAGACACAATAACAAACAGACCGAATCAGGAAAGGGTAAAGTTGTAAAGTTGTATTTCTCTGTAAGGATCCTTTCAGTAATACTGTCCAACACTTATAAAAAAAGGTCACTAGCACTTTTATAGGACGCACATTGATGGCCAGTATTGGCCCAAGAGGTTATAATATATTATATGTATCGCTCAATACTGGACCAACTTCTACAATTGGAAAATGATTTTCTAAACGCGTTAGTTAGTTAGACCGAACATGATGGGAAAACAAAGTTCAGGTTGATGAATCCCAAAGTTATAATTGTTTACAACACATGAAGCTATGCAATCCTTTGCAGTTGGGTTGATTTAATGCTAATGTAAAGTGTATGTTTGTGTGTGTGTCTGTATGTAGGTAAGTGTGTGTGTGTGTGTGTGTGTGTCTGTATGTAGGTGTGTGTATGTGTGTGTCTGTATGTAGGTGTGTGTGTGTGTGTCTGTATGTAGGTGTGTGTGTGTGTGTCTGTATGTAGGTGTGTGTGTGTATGTAGGTGTGTATGTGTGTGTGTGCTGTTTGTAAGTGTGTGTGTGTGTGTGTGTGTGTGTTTGTAATGTGTGTGTGTTTTGGTATGTGTGTGTGTGTGTGTGTGTGTGTGTTTGTATGTGTGTGTTGTGTTGTGTTGTGTGTGTGTGTTTGTATGTGTGTGTGTGGTGTGTGTGTTTGTATGTGTGTGTGTGTGTGTGTGTGTGTGTGTGTGTGTGTGTGTGTGTGTGTGTGTGTGTGTGTGTGTGTGTGTGTGTGTGTGTGTGTGTGTTGTGTGTGTGTGTGTGTGTGTGTGTGTGTGTGTGTGTGTGTGTGTGTGTGTGTGTGTGTGTGTGTGTGTGTGTGTGTGTGTGTGTGTGTGTGTGTGTGTTTGTATGTGTGTGTGTGTGTGTGTGTGTGTGTGTGTGTGTGTGTGTCTGTGTGAGAGAGCTCCGGGCGCCGGGGTCTCTGGTTGTTGTCGCCGCGAGGTTCAGAGTCTCTCCTGCCCGCTAGGAACCACGAGGATGATCCGCTAGTTTCTGGGTTGTTTCCGAGCTCTCCATATATATCCATATATATATATATATGTATATATATAT
>PIJE02001296.1:122090-135023 GCA_002895965.2 Coryphaenoides rupestris | reverse complement strand
CTAGGCACCAACACTGCAATACTCTGGAGAGAGAGAGCCCTGCTAAACCACTAGTCACCAACCCTCAACCTACTCTGGACAGAGAGAGCCCTGCTAAACCACTAGTCACCAACCCTCAACCTGCTCTGGAGAGAGAGAGCCCTGCTAAACCACTAGTCACCAACCCTCAACCTGCTCTGGAGAGAGAGAGCCCTGCTAAACCACTAGTCACCAACCCTCAACCTGCTCTGGATAGAGAGAGCCCTGCTAAACCACTAGTCACCAACCCTCAACCTGCTCTGGATAGAGAGAGCCCTGCTAAACCACTAGTCACCAACCCTCAACCTACTCTGGATAGAGAGAGCCCTGCTAAACCACCAGGCACCAACCCTCAACCTGCTCTGGACAGAGAGAGCCCTGCTAAACCACTAGTCACCAACCCTCAACCTGCTCTGGATAGAGAGAGCCCTGCTAAACCACTAGTCACCAACCCTCAACCTACTCTGGATAGAGAGAGCCCTGCTAAACCACTAGTCACCAACCCTCAACCTACTCTGGATAGAGAGAGCCCTGCTAAACCACTAGTCACCAACCCTCAACCTGCTCTGGACAGAGAGAGCCCTGCTAAACCACTAGTCACCAACCCTCAACCTGCTCTGGATAGAGAGAGCCCTGCTAAACCACTAGTCACCAACCCTCAACCTACTCTGGAGAGAGAGAGCCCTGCTAAACCACCAGGCACCAACCCTCAACCTGCCTCTGGACGCCACCTAGGTGGCCACCTGGATTGGAATCGAAAACGGAGTCCTAATAATGTAATTCTCAAAAAACAAATCAAATGAAATCAAAACCCTCACGACAACATCCCATGAAATTGGAATTCCAAAGAAAAATATGTGAATCAGAAACCTTAATCATGAAGCCTGTTAATGATTGACTGAGGGTGGATCCAGGGGAGCCGGGGTTAGTGACTACAGCAGCAGTCTGAGCTGTTAGCCTGCTAGCCTGTTAGCCTGTTAGCCTGTTAGCAGGCCGGGCCGGGCCCCTGTGTGTCTTCACTCGCCTCAAACCTCAGGTGTTTGAACGCCACACACACACAAAAAAAACCACAGATCATACCTTTATTCTAAGAGCGTCAATACAGTCTAATATGAACAATACGTGATCGTGAAGTTTCAATCTATGACATTATTGTAAATTAGTGTTGTTGTTGTTGTTGGGGGGGGGGGGGGGGGGGGGTTGTTTCAGGTTTGGGGATGTGGGGATGATAGTGTTTGTATACACGTATTGATTACCATAGTATTTTTGTACTCTTTTAACATGTCATTTTCATGCTATTTAATAATCTTACTGACCTGCCCAGGGACTACGGGCGGAAAATAGCAATTGACTAAAACCTGGTACATCACATCTCTCCTTGTTTTATAAGGTTAATGTTCTTGTGTACTTTGTCCCTGTTCAAATAAAGAAATGCATTCATTCATATTAAAGAGAGAAGCAGTTTGAGAAGCGAAGCCCTGTGTGAGTTGAGCGCTATAAATATACATACAAAAATAATAATAGTTAAAACAAACCTGACATTGCATATTTGAGGTTGCTACGGTAGTGTGTGTACGGCAGAGTGTCTGACCTCTGATGAGGCAGATAGGTCGGGAGGCCTCACTACTCCAGCGCTGACTCAGGGGAAGGTCAACGTTTAAAAAAATACAAATACAAAATAAAATTACAAATAAAACCATTTGGGGTTGATTGGCCCTTTAAGCGGGAGGAAGAGACACGTTTCTCCTTGATGACATCACAGCCGTGCCATGCCGTGTGTGTGTGTGCGTGCGTGTGTGCGTGTGTGTGTGCGTGCGTGTGTGTGTGCGTGCGTGTGTGTGTGCGTGTGTGTGTGTGTGTGTGCGTGTGTGTATGTGCTGACAGCCGGTGGATTTCACAACCAGTAAATCAGAAGCTTTAAGTATTAACAGTTTTTTTTGTATTAGTATTAAAAAGCAACGCAAGGCATGTGTACACACACACACACACACACACACACACTTGGTGACTAGTGGTTTAGCAGGGCTCTCTCTATCCAGAGTAGGTTGAGGGTTGGTGACTAGTGGTTTAGCAGGGCTCTCTCTATCCAGAGTAGGTTGAGGGTTGGTGACTAGTGGTTTAGCAGGGCTCTCTCTATCCAGAGCAGGTTGAGGGTTGGTGACTAGTGGTTTAGCAGGGCTCTCTCTCTCCAGAGCAGGTTGAGGGTTGGTGACTAGTGGTTTAGGCAAGGGCTCTTCTGTCCAGAGTAGGTTGAGGGTTGGTGACTAGTGGTTTAGCAAGGCTCTCTCTGCTCCAGAGCAGGTTTGAGGGTTGGTGGACTAGTGGTTTAGCGGGCTCTCTCTCTCCAGAGCAGGTTGAGGGTTGGTGACTAGTGGTTTAGCAGGGCTCTCTCTATCCAGAGTACGTTGAGGGTTGGTGACTAGTGGTTTAGCAGGGCTCTCTCTATCCAGAGCAGGTGTGGCCTTCTGCTGTTTGCACAGTCAGCAGGTAGCAGCGGTGTAAAGCGATGAGCAAACACACACACACACACACACAGGGCCAGGTAAACCAATCCATCTTTAATTGCGTTGCGTACGTCGGACCTCAAATTCGGCTCCCGGTGGTTCCACGTCCCGACAGACCGCCCGCATCGGGTTTCACCCGCGTGTTTACGAAGACCCTCGGTGGCGTTGTTATTATGAGGCTGTTTGTTTGCTCAGCCGCTGGCCGCTTGTGACTTTGGCGTGGCATTAGCTTTAGCATTAGCATTCGTCTGCAACGCATGGAGGAATATTTTGCAAGGACGACACATTCACACACACACACACACTCAAAAGTCAAAGCCTCAAGTTAAAGCGTGGCTGGGGTCACCTGAAACGTGGGATCACAAACCAGGTGTTTTATCGTCAAAACACAGCCAGGAGGAAGAAGGAGGGATCTGTCGGCCATTAAGGATCTGTGGTGTCAAAGTGTCTGGTCCCGGTTTCTCACAGCGGCTAGTCATTAGCACGGGGCCTTCCTGGCTCTGTCATTACCCAGTAGCCTACGCCGAGCTTCAGATCTCTGGATGGGAGGCCGGGTTTACGAGGACATCGTTGTGATTTCATGAACTTTTGGTCACTTGTGTCAACATCTTGAGGAGTCTCTTGAGGAGATGACACTGACTCTGACTGTTGATGTAACTCTTGACTGATTGATTGATTGATTGATTGATTGATTGTCTGATTTGTTGTCAAACATGTGTGGTCTGTCTGCGACCTTTGACCTGGAGGACACAGTGCTGAGGACCCTCTGTCCCGTCGAGCCCCTTTGATCAGTGGAACCACGTCAAGCAGGAGATACACGCTGTGTTTCACTGGCTCCGCCCCCGTCTGTGGTACAGTCGAACACACGGTTGCCCTTAGCAACGGTGACTCCTCATTTTAGGGAACTCTGGAAGGTTCCGGTTCCCGTGTTGCCAAGTTGTCAAGTTTATTGGAGTAATGTTAAATATTTCTGTGTCTCAATTTGTTTTGTGTCTGTGTGTGTGTGTGTTAATGTGAAATCCATACACAAGAACATATTTGGTGCAAATGTTTATACATTCGGAAGGGTTTCTTACACCTGTGTGTGTGTGTGTGTGTGTGTGTGTGTGTGTGTGGTGTGTGTGCGTCCAGAGAGCTTCAGGTTTGCTTAACAAATATTGTGCTCTCAAATATGATGCACACATGCACGACGAACCACTCCTCTTCCTCCTCCTCCTCTTCCTCCTCTTCCTCCTCTTCCTCCTCTTCCTCCTCCTCCAGCTCTCAGTGATCAGCTGTTCCCTGGCTGACCCCTCATATCGATCTCTTAGCCCCCCCCCCCCCCCACACCACACACACACACACACACACACACACTGATGCTCTTAGCTCCTGAGTGCTAATGTGCCATGATTGCGTAAGGTAACCACCCCCCCCCGGCCCCCCCCCGGCCCTAGCATTATCTCATTACCTTTATGCTACATACCTCACTTTGTGTGGTATGTAGCTTGGAGTCGTCTCCCTTTCCCCCTCCTCCCTCCCTCCCCCTATCTATAAGATAGAGTCAGGAATTCTGATTGAGCAAATACTGTGTGGGAGTGACGGGAGGGAGCGGCACTCTGGGACGAGGGATTGTGATTACCTGTCTCTCTCTCTCTCTCTCTCTCTGCTCTGCCCTCTCTCGCTCTCTCTCTCTCTCGCGCGCACGCTCGCTCGCTCTCTCTCGGCACCACCCTTTTTAGGGAGTGTACACACACACACACTCACACACACTCACACACTCACACACCCTTCCCTGCCTTTTCAAGCACACACACAGAGGCAGTCTCCACAGCGTGTGTGTGTGTGTGTGTGTGTGTGTGTATATGAATATAGTGCATTAAGGTAGGGGTTGTTGTCGGCTAGCTCCGTGGTGCCTGTCTCTCTCTGGAGCCCCAGAGAGCCTCCAGCCGCTCGGACGCTTCTCGACCGGAGTCCTCGACCCGGAGGTTGAACCACAAGCGCTTGGATCTGTTCTGTTCTCTGTGGATGAGCATACTTCACATTCAGTCGACTGCCACTCAGACCTGACCCTCAGGGGTGGGAGGGTGGGAGGGTGGGGTGGGGTGTGTGTGTGTGTGTGTGTGTGTGTGTGTGTGTGACGTGTGGTTTCAACAACCCGGTAAAGGAAAGTAAAAACGGGAACGAACAGGCAACCACACACACACACACACACACAGCATCGCCTTACCGCCTGGACCTAGTGCTGTGTGTCTGTCTGTTTGGCTGGCTATCTCTCTGGCTATCGGGCTGTCTGCCACCGCAACACACTAGGCAGGGTAAGTACTGACTCAATCACACACACACACACGTCTCTCTGTCTCTCTGTCTCTGTCTTGCTCTCTGTCTCACTTTCTGTCTCTCTGTCTCTGTCTCTGTCTGTCTCTCAATCTCTCTGTCTCTCTGTCTCTCTGTCTCTCAATCTCTCTGTCTCTCTCTCTCTCTGTCTCTCAATCTATCTGTCTCTCTCTCTCTGTCTCTGTGTCGCTTTCTGTCTCCGTCTGTCTCTCTGTCCCCTAATCTATCTGTCTCTCTCTCTCTGTCTCTGTGTCGCTTTCTGTCTCTGTCTGTCTCTCTGTCTCTCAATCTCTCTGCCTCTCTGTCTCTGACTCTCAATCGTTCTGTTTCTCTGTCTCTGTCTCTGTCTCTGTCTCTGTCTCTGACTCTAAATCTCTCTGTCTCTCTGTCTCTGTCTCTCAATCTCTCTGTCTCTGTCTCTCAATCTCTCTGTCTCTCTGTCTCTGACTCTAAATCTCTCTGTCTCTCTGTCTCTCAATCTCTCTGTCTCTGTCTCTCTGTCTCTGTCTCTCTGTCTCTCAATCTCTCTGTCTCTCTGTCTCTCTGTCTCTCTGTCTCTCAATCTCTCTGTCTCTCTGTCTCTGTCTCTCTGTCTCTGTCTCTCTCTGTCTCTGTCTCTCTGTCTCTCTGCCTCTCTGTCTCTAGGGTCCTACAGGTACATGCACGTAAGCTTACCTATGTCCCGAGGGCTTGAAAATATGACACGCGTGTGCTTGTGTATGCATGTGTGTGCGTGTCGTGTGTGTGTGTGTTGGATGTGAGAGAGAGAGAGAGAGGGAGAGAGAGAGAGAGTCAATTAGCATTAGCTTTTATATTGATGAATGGATAATTGTGACTTTAAATGAATGTTGATTGACACCACAATCCAGTCGTTCTTCATTGCTGATAAACGAAGGCATGTTTTGGTCATACGTTGTGCAAGCATTTGTCCAAATGAAAATGATTTCATATTCATGAAATATCACCCATTCGACGAATAGAATAATAAGGTGCTGATGTGGAATCGATGGAATCCATGTGTGTGTGTGTGTGTGTGTGTGACGGTTTGTGTGTTGTAATCAATGGAAGTTTAATCTGTGACACCAGAAGGAGGAACATCACCTCGCGTCCATATCAATATTTGTGTCGACCTTTGCTCCCGCGTGGCCGAAACCCACTCACTGTGTGTGTGTGTGTGTGTAGTATTTCTACTGTCGTAGTGTGGCGTTCCTAGTGTTCCCAGCGCTCCCAGTGTACTTTGCACACGTTCCTCGACTACCGAAGACTCACACCTGCGTACAGCTTGTCTTGTGTTGTGTGTCGTAGTGTGTGTGTGTGTGTCAGTAGTATCCCAACTGAAGACGCGTATAATGTGAATCCAGCCCATCTGCCTGTCTGTCTGTCTGTCTGTCTGCCTGTCTGCCTGTCTATCTGCCTGTCTGTCTGCCTTGTCAGTCTGCATGTCTGTCTGTCTGCCTGTCTGTCTGCCTTGTCAGTCTGCATGTCTGTCTGTCTGCATGTCTGTCTGTCTGTCTGTCTGCCTCCGGATTCCTATTGTAGTTAATGATTACTTTGAGTGTATGTTATCTTGCATCTGGACCTGGGGCACAAACCTGTGGTGGTGTGTGTGTGTGTTGGTTGTGTGTGTGTGTGTGTGTGTGTGTGTGTGTGTGTGTGTGTGTGTGTGTGTGTGTGTGTGTGTGTGTGTGTGTGTGTGTGTGTGTGTGCCAGGTTACATAGCAATACAGTACAATAAAACAATATGGAAATCAACAGAATAATAAAAGTAATAATAAACAGA
Organism: Coryphaenoides rupestris; assembly: GCA_002895965.2. Classification (NCBI taxonomy): domain Eukaryota; kingdom Metazoa; phylum Chordata; class Actinopteri; order Gadiformes; family Macrouridae; genus Coryphaenoides; species Coryphaenoides rupestris. Next base: position 128,405 of record PIJE02001296.1, on the reverse strand, counting down.
TTTACAAATATACAATGTACAATGTCAAAATATTAAATTATATCGGCAAGATAAGATATTCAGGCGGCGAAAGGAGGAGATGAGAGGTAGTATTACAGATAATATTAATAGATAACATGATAATAATAATAATAATAATAATAATAATATAGCACATGATAGGGAGTATTGCACATGATGTTGGTCAGTAATAATAATATTGCACGTAATACTGAGGAAAAATGCACATGATGTTGAATGGTAAGATTGCACATGATATTGCTCAGTGTTCATTATCTTGAAACTTGTCTTGAAACTTCTGCAAGTGGCAGGACTGTGAGCTGTATCTGAAGTCTGAGGTGTAGAGTGTGAACAGGAAGGGAGACAGGACTGTCCCCTGAGGTGCTCCCGTGTTGCTCACTATAGTGTCCGACGTGTTGCTCTGCAGCCTCACGTACTGTGGCCGACCTGTGAGGTAGTTAGTAATCCAGGCCACTAGTGGAGCGTCCACCTGCATGTCCAGTAGCTTAGACCCAAGCAGGGCAGGCTTAATGGTGTTGAAAGCGCTTGAGAAGTCGAAGAATGTGACTCTCACAACGCTGCCTGCCTCCTCCAGGTGAGAATAAGCCCTGTGCAGCAGGTAGATGATGGCGTCTTCCACTCTGATGCGAGGCTGGTAGGCGAACTGCAGAGGGTCCAGTGATGGTTCGACTAGTGCACGGATGTGCTTCAGGACTAGCCTCTCCAGCGACTTCATCACATGTGAGGTCAAGGCCACAGGTCTGTAGTCACTGTGGCTGCTTGCGTGTCTCTTCTTGGGGACAGGAACCAGGCATGATGTTTTCCACAGGACATGTGTTGGAAGACGCCACACAGCTGAGTCGCACACACCTTGAGCACTCTGGGTCAGAGGCCGTCCGGCCCCGCGGCCTTGCCTGGGCATAGTCTACCGAGTTCACTTCTCACATCCTCCGCTATGATGGTGATTGGCCCTGGAGAGAGGAGAGAGAGGAGAGGAGAGGGGGGAGAGAAGAGGGGAGGAGAGGGGGGAGAGGTAGGGAGGGAGAGGGGAGGAGAGGGAGGGGGGAGAGAAGAGGGGAGGAGAGGGGGGAGAGAAGAGGGGAGGAGAGGGGGGAGAGGTAGGGAGGGAGAGGGTCACAGGAGGACCTGGGGGGAGGGTGGAGAGGAGCCATATCGTCAAACCTGTTGAAGAACAGGTTTAACTCGTTGGTCTCATCCAGGTTTCCCTCCCTCCCCTGGGTGGTCTTAGCTCCTTGGCCAGTGATGGTTCTCATGCCACTCCACACTTCCCTTGCCCCTTTTCCACCAAGGCATTTTCAGGGCCGGTTCGGAGCCAGAGCCTAAAACGAACCAGTTCTTCGTGTTTCGACAGCCAAAGAACCGGCTCTCGGCCAGAAAAACTGGTTCGTTCTTGGCCCCAACTCTTTGCTGGGCCAGACTGAGGTTCTTCCTCTCGAGCTTTCTTCTGTAGCTCTCCTTGCCCTCTGTGATCTTTTCCCTCAGTTCTCTCTGCACCTTCTTCATCTCCTCCTTGTCTCCAATCCTGAAGGCCGCTTTCTTCCTGTTCAGTGACGCCTTGATGTCTTTAGTCACCCAGGGTTTGTTGTTGGGGAAGCAGCGCACGGTCTTGGTCGGGATCACACAGTCCGTGCAGAAATGGACATAGTCCGTTATGCAGCCTGTGAGTCCATCTATGTCCTGTTGTCCATCATGATGATGATGATGTAATATTCACCTCATGTCTGCCAGTTTACATTTCTACTGCTGATACTGCCCATGTAGATATTATGGTTGTCGTTGTGGTTAGATTGGATATCATTTATTTACATCTGCTGTGACACCCAAATCTTATCTTACCTTATCTTATAAGGAAGTCAAGAAATCAGCCTCTATACACACAGTAGATACACACACACACACACACAGTTGCATTAATGATAAGCAGGCTGGATAGTGTCGTGGTTCTGGGTTCGAACACCAAGGTCCACAGTCTGCCTCTAGGCAAGGCAGCAAGATACCTTACCTGAGCCCTGCCTGACCCCAACCTGCTCCTTAAGGACACCCGTCTAATATAATAAAGAAACGGAGTGTGAGTCACTTTGGATGGAAGCTCATGCTAGCAACACACACACACACACACACACACACACACACACACACACACACACACACACACACACACACACACACACACACACACACACACACGCCTAGACACACACACACACACACACACACACCTAGACACACACACACACACACACACACACACACACACACACAGGGTCACAAGGACAGTGGATGTTCTGCACATGTCTCCGTTACACATGTAACTGTTATCCCAGCACAGGACCACCGAGCCTGGAGGCCTTATGTCATGTCAGACAAGAGACACACACACAGATACACACACACACACACACACACACACACACACACAAACACAGATACACACACACACACACACACAGATACACACACATCCATATGCTCCTCGCACACCACCACCCCCCTCCCCTTGTCTGGAGTTTCACTTTGACTGCTTACAAAACAGTACAGGCAGGCTAACCTGAGATCGGTGTGATGGGTGGAGGTGTAAGAGGTGGGGTGTTCAGGATGGGGTGTCTTGTACAGGCGTAGGGGGGGGTCTCTGATAAAGGTGTCGGTCTACCGGGTGCCAGGTTATGGGAGGTGGGTGTCTTTTAAAGGTGGAGGCTATGTTTAAGTCGGTGGATGTCTGTCTTTATAAAGGTGTAGTTGTCGTGGGGGTGCTAGGTTTAGGTGGGGCGACGAGTTCAGTGATTTATGGAGGCGAGGCAGGTGGGGGGGGGGGAGCGGGCGGGTGGAGGTGGAGGTGGAGGTGGAGGTGGAGGTGTTGACGCAGGTATGTCTCCAGGCGCCATCGCTCCACGCCACTCTGGAGAAACCTCCCACTCTGCCTCCGTGCTTCTGGGCAAGGGGATCATTATGACGAGATATTGATGTAAATGTGCGCGTGCAAATATTCCGAATTAGTCTCTACTTGTATGGTTTGAATGGAGTTTGGAGTTTGTATGGTGTTCTTAGATCTCAATGGGACGAACTTAAACATCGAAATAAATCAGATTCTGTTAAGTGTGGGAGTGTGTGTGTGTGTGTTTGGTGGCTGGCCGGCTTAATTGGCCTCACCCGGCCCGGTTAACCCAGCCAGCAACCCACCAAATGCACACACACACACCACACACACACTCCCACATTATGTTTCCCATTTAAAACGTATATAAAAGCCTCATCATTCGGGCAGCTCGGTGGCTTAAGCCACGAGTGCACTCACTAAGCACTCAGGCGATGAGCCTTGTTGTTCGTTGTAGCGAGAGCCGGGTTCGATTCCCTTTATGCTACTACATGCGGTTCTCTGTTCCTGCTCACTTTGTTACGTCTCGCCGCTGTCTCTCCCGTCCGCAGAGACACAAAAGGCCGTCCGAACGGATGAAAGGACAAGTCAGACGCGTGTGTGTGTGTGTGTGTGTGTGTGTGTGTGTGTGTGTGTTGGGGTTGGTTTACCCGAACGCTGCCCTCTTCCACCTCTCGGCTCTAATGTCGCGGATCCGGTTCCAGGCGGACATACGCCGCGCCGCGCGGTGAGAGAACAACGGTTCCCGCCTATTGTCCTGCCGCCCGGTTAAGTGGTCGGGGAGTGTGTGTGTGTGTGTGTGTGTGTGTGTGTGTGTGTGTGTGTGTGTGTGTGTGTGTGTGTGTGTGTGTGTGTGTGCGTAGCGTAGCGTCTCTGGGCCAACGCCCATCGCCGGATGGCCTCATCGGCGGTAAAAATAGACCAGGTTTCATCATGTAAGATTACCTTTCATCATCATGTGCAATTGATTGATGTGCAATTTTCTTAATATAATGTGCAATACTACATCTCAATATTACCGAGCAATATTACCTTTCATCATCATGTGCAATATTCCTCATGTGCAACACTACTTCTCACTACCACTTCTCAATACCATTGGCAACTTGTTTTGCTTACTGAATATCTTACCTATATTTTTCTTTAGGCTTATTCACTGTAAATTAGTAAATGTATTATTTTATTAAATTTTCTATTGTTTATTACTCTATTGCTTATTGTTTTATTGCTCTGCTTATGTTGTTGGCATTTTGAGCAACCTCTGGCAGAAGAATTTCCTTCGGGATTAATAATCAATTTTATCTTCTCATTATCTCTGTGTTGCCACTAAGCTACCTGCTGATGGAAGATGAGAAGGAGGAAGTGCCATCTCAATGATGACAATATCGCGTGATAATTCTTATACCTGCTGGTTGTTTAATCCCCTCTGCTGGAGATGTGACAAGTGCTGGGTCCCCTCTTGTGTTCTGGTTCAGATTTAGAACGCTGCACCGGTCAAGGATGCTTAGCCGTCACTTTCAGCCTCCCGTATACACACACACGCGCGCACACACACACACACACACACACACACACACACACACACACACACACAAACACACACTGCTCTGAGGACACCACGATTAAACTGCACACACACACGCACATGCACACACACACACACACACACATGCGTACACACACACACAAACACACGCGCGCGCGCACACACATGTGTATTGTACACACAAACACACAGACACACAGGCAAACGCATATGTTCTCTCGCATAGTCAAACACACACACACACACACACACACACACACACTCAGACACGAAGCCCAGTATAACGTCCATGTGTTGGATGTATAAACATAAAGAACCCATCTGTACAGTATACAGGAACTCACTGGGACAGCTTCATGATATAGCATAGCAGGAACTAGACGCTCATGATGTGCAGGAGAAGACGTTACTGGGGTGGCGGGTCATACCCCTCCTGACAGGTGAGTGGTCTGGCTACCTGACAGGTGAGTGGTCTGCTACCTGACAGGTGAGTGGTCTGCTACCTGACAGGTTGAGTGTCTGCTACCTGACAGGTGAGTGGTCTGCTACCTGACAGCTAGATAGTCTGCTACCTGACAGGTGAGTGGTCTGCTACCTGACAGGTGAGTGGTCTGCTACCTGACAGCTACCTGACAGGTGAGTGGTCTGCTACCTGACAGGTGAGTGTTCTGCTACCTCACAGCTACCTGACAGCTAGCTAGTCTGCTACCAGACAGCTAACAGATCCTAGGACAGTGGGCCTCTTGATGGCTGATGTTTTCTTTGTGGAGGGCAGCCCTGGTGGAGGGCAGCGCTGGTGGAGGGCAGCGCTGGTGGAGGGCAGCGCTGGTGGAGGGCAGCGCTGGTGGAGGGCAGCGCTGGTGGAGGGCAGAGATGGTGGAGGGCAGAGATGGTGGAGGGCAGCGATGGTGGAGGGCAGCGCTGGTGGAGGGCAGCGCTGGTGGAGGGCAGAGATGGTGGAGGGCAGAGATGGTGGAGGGCAGAGATGGTGTAGGCGGGACGGGACGGCCTTCAGTAAACACCAGACAGTCCTCGGCCGGGGCTGTCCTCGCCACGCTCGCCGAGGCCAGAGGAGCGCCTTGTCATTTCAACATTCCACTGAGGTGCTGTTGGGTGGTGTCTCTCTCTTTCTCCCTCTCTCTGTCTCTCTCTCTCGCTCTCTCTCTCTTTGACAGCGCTCTCGCTCTCCCTCACTCCCTCTCTCTCCCTTTCTCTCCCTCTCTCTCTCTCTGCCCTCTGGGGGTGAAAGTCCTTTACCTCCTGTACCTCCCTGTCGCTGGCGCTTGATTCCAGAGGTTCGGTTTGACGGAAACATTACGACAGGAGTTACGAAACAGGAGTTACACCTCCTCCCTCCCTCCCTCCCTCCCTCCCTCCCTCCCTCCTTTTCCTCTTCCTCTTCCTTCCGCTCCCCTCCCTCCCTCTGGTCTCCCGTCACCCACATCGCTTGTTTCCATCGCCCTCCTTCAGGAGGTGGTGTAGTGGTCCCCCTCCCTCCGAACCAGCGATTTTATTTCCATGCGGCCTGGCGGATGTCACCCCTGGCCGCTGGGTTTATTATTAAAGTCACCGGCGGCGGCCGTACGGCTAACCCAGCTAGCCATGTCGTGGCTGTTTCTCTCTTTTTTTTTCCCTCTTTTCCGACCCAAAAAAACCCCGGAAACGGTTGAAGAATACGACGCGAACGCAGACGGTTTGTGTTTTGTGTGTGTGTGCATGTGTGTGTGGAAGTGTTGCCGTGGTTGATTGAGTAGGCTGTCATACACCGGGTCTTACATCAGATACTTGACAAGGACAGATTATGATATATTTTATACATTCCAGACGGGAATGTGGTTCACGCTGAAGTTCTCTGGACAGTCTTAATCTCTTCTTT
>PIJE02001296.1:52500-109859 GCA_002895965.2 Coryphaenoides rupestris | reverse complement strand
GTCTTCATGACCTCAACACGTTAATTTACAGCCAAGGCTGTCTTTTAATGCCCTCCTCTCCCTCCCTCCTCTCCTCCTCTCCTCCCCCTTCCTTCCTCTCTCTCCTCCCCCTCTCCTCTCTCCTCCTCTCCTCTCCCCTCCTCCTCCCCTGCCCTCCTCTCATCTCCTCCCTTCCCCTCTCCTCTCCTCTCCCCTCCTCCTCCCCTCCCCCTGCCCTCCCTCCTCCCTCCTCTCTCCTCCTCCCCCCTCCCTCTCTCCTCTTCCCTCACCTCTCTCCCCCTCTCCCTCTCCTCTCCCTCCCCCCTCCTCTCTCCCTCCTCCCTCCACTCCCTTCTCCCCTTGCCCATGCCTACCGCCCCTGCCCAGACCCACCCCCCCTGTCCTCCCCTGTCGTTCTCCCCAGGCAATCTACGCGCACCCGTCGTCCGCCCGACAACTTGTTCGAACAAGGCCAGCCCACAGTTCTGTACCTGCCCGCCCCCCGGCCCCCCCACCCCCGACCCTCCCCACCATCAGCCCACCCTGCCCCCAGCTGCCCCCACCACGCCTACCTCAGCTCCGCCACGGCCACCCAACCCCCCCCCGCTCAGACACTCTCGCCTCACCGACCTTCGAGCCACCCCGTGGCCCCCCCCCCCCGGTGTCGATCAGTGTGTGGGTCAGTTAGCACCTGAACTTATCTTAGGTAGACATGTGGGTGTGAAAAAGGGAATAAACACGCCAGCTAGTGGAGTAGGTGATACATATAACCACTGTGGTGTGGTGAAGAAGTAAAACTACCCCATCTGGTGGACAAACCGGCAGACACTGTATCTGTATCTGAGGCCCATCCACTGAACTAGTTGGTTTGAAACCAGTATTACGTTTGGTGGTGGGAGGGGCTCGCCCGTTGTAACACCATGTAGATTTTGGCCTAGTGTAGGCTTGTTGACCGACGTCGCTGCGACGGCCGGGTTGAGGATCCTCTGTTCCGGAGGGATTACTGAGCGCTGGCCTGGAGATCGAGGATGATGATTGCGGATGAGGATGAGGGTGACCCCCTATATTAGCATCGGTGGCATCGACAACAAGCAGGCCAGGTATGTTCTCTTAGGAGGGAATGTTCAGATACCTGGCCACAATATACTAACGTTGACTATGTGTGTGCCGTGTGTGTGTGGTGTGTGTGGTGGTGTGGTGTGGTGTCGTGCTGTGTGTGTGTGTCTCTCTCTGCATTAATGTTTGTTGTGTGTGCTTGTGTGTCCTTGTGTGTGTGTGTGTGGCTGTTGTGTATGTGGCCATGTGTGTGCTTGTGTGTGTATGCGCCGTTGTGTGTGTGTGTGTGTGTGTGTGTGTGTGTGCGCGTGTGTGTGTGTGTGTGTGTGTGTGTATGCATGTGCACGTGTCCCCCCCCCGCGTAGGACGACCTCTCTGTGCCTTTGCTTCAAGAAGACCTGGACGGTGGCTCTGGGATCCTGTTCCCCTTCTACGACCCCGACACCCACATGCTGTACATCGTGGGCAAGGTGGCGCACACACACACACACACACACACACACCAGCCAATCAATAATCAATCGTGCCATGTATTGATACCTATTGCCTTGGCATGTGTGTGTCCCAGGGTGACGGCAGCTTCAAGTACTACGAGATCAGCGTGGAGAAGCCCTACCTGCACTATCTCAGCGAGTTCCGCTCTCTGCTACCTCAGAAAGGCATGGGTAAGGCTAGGCTAGGCTAGGCTGGGCTAGGCTAGGCTAGGCTGGGCTAGGCTAGGCTAGGCTGGGCTACCAGCTAGCTGTGCCAGTCAATCAAACTTTATTTATAAAGCGGCTTTCGTGCGACACTGCAAGCACCATGCAAAGAGCTAATACAATACAACGAGTCATACAATGAGTTCAAAATAACAATCGCATGAAGTAACTGAGGATCACAGAGGTAGGTGGATTTGAGAGGGGGATTTAAATGTAAATATTGTTGCCAGATTGTGATGCCCGCAGTTCCTTTGGCAGGCTGCTCCAGAGAACATGCTTTTACTACAACAACAAGAACAACAACACGAGCGTTCATTCACGTATTCTGTGTGTGCCTGTGGTTGGATATTCTAGTATTGATTACCGTTGTCATCGTAAATCAAAGCAGTGCGCTGGTCGTAGTTTTAACTCTTTTGCCACCAGTGGGGAAAACTCACCATGCAAATATGCCTGCGGTGTTTGAATATCCAAACTAGAGTCTGACGGGCACAACACACACACACACACACACACACACACACACACACACACACACACACCGTTGCACATATAGCACATGTAGAAATAGGCATACAAAATTGCATAATCATAATCACTTGACCCATAATAATCTGGCCTATAAAGCCCTTTGAGACTGTACTGTGATGAGGGCTATACAAATAAAATTGACTTTGACAGTCCTGATTTGACTTGACTAACATATAGTACACAGCCTATTCTTATTATGATTTAAAATGCAATAATAAGTAGAATAAATATAGAGCGGTTATCTGGCAACCATGAGGTTGCTGGTTCGATCCCTGGGCTCCGCCTAGCTATGTGTCGAGGTGTCCCTGAGCAAGACACGGTGTATGAACGGGTGAATGTGAGGCAACTGTAAAGCGCTTTGAATAAACCATTTACCAATAAGTACAAGCATAATATGTTGTAATATTACCCATGTGTATTGTGAACCTTTCTTTTTTTTTTGTACCTAAAACCTACAACCGTTGTAAATATCATACTTTTCATGACAAAGTGAAACCTGTAATACCACAACGAAAGGTCACTGGAGGGAGGGAACAGAAAGGTATTTCTAGTTCGTATCAGCTTGAACGCATTTAAACATGTTTGCCTCCCTGCTTGAGAGGTTGTTGGTTCCAACTCCAATGTCTACAAGCCTTTATCTAGTAGCCCTAACGTACCTCGCTCTACCTGCCCCTTCATGAAACGCAGTTCACTGTAGTTCACTGTAAATCACTCAATTAACGACTAATTACTCAGAAGTAAGTTGTCGCCTTTCGGTGCTAGCGGCTCGCTCGCTCGTCAGTCCCACGACCAAGTCACACAGGTTTGTGTGCGGCTGCTGAAAAAATGTTTTCCCCGGTTGTCAACACGCCACAGCCACTGTTTGTTCAAGCCTCCGAGGCCGAGCCAAAAACATGTCTGCCAACTACCAGAGAGTGGAAGCTAAGCTAACCCCCCCCCCCCCCCTCCCCACCAGGTGTGATGCCCAAGAGGGGGCTGGACGTCACCTCCTGCGAGGTCTTTCGCTTCTACAAGCTGGTGACCATCAAGAGCCTCATCGTGCCCGTCGCCATGATCGTACCCCGCAGGGTGAGAGAACCGCACGCACGCACGCACACACACACACACACACACAAACAAACAGTTCACACACACACTCTTTCAAGATTCAAGAAATGTATTCGTCACGTACACATACAGGACACACAGCGTAAAAGAATACGATAGATAACTCGGCACTAAATATTTACAATATTTACAGAAGACCAGCAGGAATGAGGAATAAGACCAGCAGGAATGAGAAATAGATATTAAATCAATATTAGAATATTTGTGTATGTTTAAGGAAGAAAGTGGCCAAATAACCGGAGAATCAAATATCCACACTATTTACAGTCTTTACAGCACAACACGCAGATCGCTGTCATAACTGTGCGAGACGGCCGTGATGACATCACGTTTGGTGGGCGGCGGCTTGCGCAGTTCAGGCCGCGCGACGACTATACATTAGGCTTAAGGCTTAAGGATGAGGACTGTCTGCTAAATGGCTAAATATTGAATGATAGTTCCCCCAGAAACCATCGGGTATGTTGTTTCATGGCTCGCTGAATGTCATCCACAGTCGGAGTCGTACCAGGAAGACATCTATCCCATGACCCCCGGTAACATCCCAGCGATGACCTCACAGGAGTGGGTCGACGGCGTCAACAGAGGTCAGGACGGCGCGCGCATGTGTGTCTTTGTGTGTGTGTGTCTTTGTCTGTGTGTGTGTGTGTGTGTGTGTGTGTGTGTGTGCGTGCACTTGCACCGTGTTGCATTGAGGATGTTGGTGTGCCGGGCATGTCACATAAAGGGGCAGCAAAACTCTCCATTTCGTACCTTTAATCATTTTTCAACTCTCTCTCTCTCTCTCTCTTTTCTCCAGACCCAGTGCTGATCAACCTGAAGCCTGGGAGTCAGGTAGCAGACGCCTACCAGAGCCTGAGCAAGGGCACGGGCAACTCCCTGGACACCCGGCGGTCCCAGAGCAGGCCGGGCCTCCTGCAGCTCACCTACATCCAGGAGCAGATGGGCGGTGCCGGCGGCCATGTTGAGGGCGGCGGCCTGGAGGGTGGCGGCCCGCTGAGCAACGGGCAGGACCTGTCGCCCCCCAAGACGGAGAGCGAGGTGCGACGGCTGTGAAGCTGGCCGTTGTTGTCCTGTTGTTGTTGTTGTTGTTGTTGTTGTTGTGGAGGAACCGGGATCCTCATAGGGGGAAATATAACTGGAATACCTGATGAATTATAAATACGTCCTTGTTGGGTTTGAGTGTGTATGACTATTTATATATATGTCCATTCATATGTGTGTGTGTGTGTGTGTGTGTGTGTGTGTTGTCCGTGTGTGTCTGTCCCTGTGTGTGTGTGTGTGTGTGTGTGTGTGTGTGTGTGTGTGTGTGTGTGTGTGTGTGTGTGTGTGTGTGTGTGCGCGTACATGTATATGTGTGTTTGCATGTATGTGTGTGCATGTGTGTATCTGTGTGTTTGCATGTGTGTGTCTGTGTATTTGCATGAGTGTGTGCATATGCATGTGTGTGAATATGCATGCCTGTGTGTGTGTGTGTGTGTGTGTGTGTGTGTGTGTTTATGTGTGTGTGTGCGTGCGTATCCATGTGTTTGCATGTGTGTGCGCATATGCATGTGTGTGTCCCTTTTTTTGCATGTTTGTGTGTGTGTGTGTGTGTGTGCGTGCGTGTGCATATGCATGTGTGTGTCCCTGTGTGTGCGTGTGTGTGTCCCCTTGTGTGTGTATCCGTCCCTGTGTGTGTGTGTGTCCCTGTGTGTGTGTGTGTGTGTGTGTCTGTGTGTGTGTGTGTGTGTGTGTGTGTGTGTGTCCTGTGTGTGTGTGTGTGTGTGTGTGTGTGTGTGTGTGTGTGTGTGTGCCCGCCCCGTGTGCCCCACAGCTGCGGCTGAAGTTCCACCGGCAGCAGGAGGAGATCCGTCGGTTGCGGGAGCTCCTGAACCAGAGGGACGTGCGCATCACGCAGCTGGAGCTGGAAATCAACAACGTCCGGAACTCCTCCCACAACTCCTAGAGGCCACCGGGGGGCGCACTCGGACCCCCCCCCCCCCCCCCCAGGAGACCCCACATCCATCCTCACACAACGGGTTCACTCTCCTCTCCTGGCCCTCTGAGGGAAAGCGGAAGGGAAATCTAAAGCCAAAATCAAACCAAAAACAATCAATATACACACACACACCCTGTTTGGTTGTGTGTGTGTGTGTGTGTGTGTGTGTGTGTGTGTGTGTGTGTGTGAGTGAGGGATATTGTGTTTCTATGGCGTATGACATGACATCATTTAAATAATTGCACACCCCCATCACCCCTCACCCGCTCACCCGCTCACCCTCACCTGTACCTCTCAGCATAGCCACCCCAAGAACACCACCGCCACACCCACCTGCGAACACACACACACACACACACACTAACTTGCTATGCAAACTTTCAGGAACAGTTTATTTTGCTTTTTGTAATTCCTTTCAATAAGTGAGCTGTATAGGTCGGGTGTATGTGCCTCACAGATAAAATGGTCTGGTTGTGCAGGAGACATCAGTTATGATTGTAAGATAACACTGAACTTTATTTGTATGCTTTGTACTGTTGGCATATTTAAACTACTGTGTGTGGCAGTAGATGCCTGATGTCTTAAATGAAAGGTGTGTGTGTGTGTGTGTGTGTGTGTGTGTGTGTGTGTGTGTGTGTGTGTGTGTGTGTGTGTGTGTGTGTGTGGCTCTCTCGGAGTGAGAGAGTCCAAGTGTGAACTAGGGAATTAGTAGTTCCAAAGCTTAACTAGCGCAGAGTATGTATTTAAATAACAATAATACAAAAATAAAAATCAACAACTAGTGGAATATAGTGGAACATTTTATATACTTTTATTTTACAGCAGCCAACTTGAAAGTCTATTGACATCTAGGCATGATTAATTGTTTTCTTTATTGCTTTTTATTTATGTTTTAAAAGTTAATTTGACACATAAAAGGGAAAACCAAACTCCAATAACGAAGCCAAATGTGTACAAGAAAAAAACCATTGTAGAGCCATTGTCCTTATGAAATACAGGGAAGTACGTGTGTCAATCTCAAGGTTTTATTTAACGTATATATGGATGGTCTGGAATGCAGTAATAATTGTATTTTCCTTCGGCAATCTGATTTATTTGTATTTTTATTGTGCTTTCAATTGGGACAAATGGTTTTTACTGAACTTTTTATCGAAACAAAGCCTAATGTAGTGATGCTTTTCGTTATTTTACTTAAAGCACAGTCCCTGATTAAAATGGACTACAAATGGCACCGTCAAAAACTACAACCCAGGTATGTTTGCTCCATCAGCTCGCTGTGTTTGTGTTCTGGACAGGCTGAGATTAAGATGCTTTATAATGGCTTGTGCAGACCCTTTTTTTAATTTTTTTGTTATTATTGACATTAGTAGGCCTAAACAATACCGACAATAAGTGAATTGACTGCAGGGAATTTAAACATTAATTAATTAATATAACAACTTTTTTTAAGAAGTTATTTTTAGTTATTTTTTGCTATCTATTCATTTTTCACAAGCACAATATTGAACTGCTCCGTGGGGGTGAGAACAGGGCCAACCTTCGGATATTTTAATTGTGTTTATGTGTTGCTGAATTTAGAGACCACTTACATGGATGCTATTTACTCTAAACACACAAGCTGATGTTGAATTTTGTTATTTCAATGTTGGTTTAACAACATACATGTTATTAATTAAAAAAAAACACAAATATCCTCCACGTCATTTAACTTGTGATTCATTTAATGTAATGACACACCAGAGTATAATATATTTTACACAAAATGTGTGTTGTTATTGTTGCTAACCCTATCTGTCTTCAATTTGTTGCTATGGTTACAAGGTAGCCCTACTGCATTATACTGTCAAGAGAAGTAACTTATTCTGGTGTGATGCCATTGAGCCTTAGTTTTCAGTGTCATTCTAACAGTATATAGCCTCGTTTATTTCTTGCTATGGTATAGCAATATTAATAATAAATAATTGCTATACCATAATATATAAGTTGTGGCTGAGTACATCTGACACTGGCAAACATCTATTATTTGAAGGCTGCTTCTGGAAAAAACAAAACCTCATGTTGCCTCACAGAGGCTAAATTAGATGCATAGAACACATGTGAATTAATTATGGCCCTAGCTCAACCAATGTTTGAAAATTGTTCAGAAATATAGCTGAAGTGGGACAATTAAAAATGGTAAATGGGGCAGCAGGAGCTCAGGAGGAAAGAGCGGTTGTCTGGAAACAGGAAGGTCGCTGGTTCGATCCCTGGGCTCCTCCCCCTCCTAGCTAAGTGTCGAGGTGTCCCCTGAGCAAGACACCACCTAACCCTAACTGCTCCTGTCGTGTTGGTTGTTACCTTGCATGGTTGACACCGCCGTCGGTGTATGAATGGGTGAATGTGAGGCAATACTATAAAAGCGCTGTATAAATGCAATACATTTACCATTTAAAAGAAAAACCTTCGCCTAAACGGGAGAGAACTACAAGTCCCGTGTCTCGCACATGCTCAGTTGACTGTTGACTCTGCCCCTCCCCCTCTAGACCACAACATGTGGAAGGACAGGTACGGTAGCTCACCTGACCCGTTTTCTGTGGAACGTTAAAAAGGTTATGCCAGATCTTATGTTCATCGTAGGCCTACGATGGCAATGACAAACAAAAGTATCGTGTACACAGGGCCGTACATTTGAAACGGATGCAGTTTTCCCCCCCCCTGTACATTGTGACTCAGTCTCGACTAAAACTAAACAAAACTAAAAAGTAGCGCTGAGAATGGGAAATCAGAATTAAAACGGCAGGAGGAGGAAAAAAAAAATACACGCCACGATGAGAGAAAAGAGCAAAATGTTAACATTTTATTTACAAAGTTGTTTGTCATACAGAAAGTAAAAATGTAGCTACAACCATGATTTATGCAACAACCAGCCACGCACACACACAAAAAAACCACATGGCTGGCTTGTTGCACAGTTGCTATAGCAATAATTTTATTGGGGAGGGTCGGGTCAGGTCGGGTCGGGTCGGGCAGGTGGGGGGGGGGTTGGTGTGGAAAATGAACGAAGGAGAAAAAAAAAAATGAAACCAAGAAAACAAAGGAAGGAGAAATAACAAAAACAAAATGTCAAAACAAAAATTATTAAAAGCACAGACCCAAAACTAGATACCAGTCCCAAAGTCCTCACACGGCGATAGACAAAGGAGTCGACAGCAAAATTGTGGAATGCAGAGTGGGTGGGGGGGGGGGGGGGGCTGCCTGAGAACCGTGGGTGGGGGCTGAGAAGGGTGGGTGGGTGGGTGGGTGGGGGGGGGGCTGAGAAGGGTGGGTGGGTGGGGGGGTGTTGGCTCTCAGTTCCATGGGTGAAAGGTAGGAGAAGGGGGTGTGGGGGGGCGGTAGCTCCACTAGGTCCACCCATCCTATACAGTCTTGCTCCACACAGCAGCTCAGAGCTGGGGTGGGGGCGGTGTGGTGGGAGGGTGCAGGAGGAGGAGGTGGAGGTGGTGGTGGTATTGCAGAGCGGAACGGACGATATGAATTTAAGGGTGGGTGGGCGGGGGGTTCAGGTGGAGTCTGGGGAGTGGAGGGTGGAGGGTGGAGGGGGGGGGGCGGGGCAGGGGTTGGTAACTCTGTAGGATCGTTTAAATGTGTCGCTTTTTGCTCCTAATCGTCGTCGTCATCGTCGTCGTCATCGTCGTCATCTTCATCCTCTGGGTCCCTCTTCCTCTTCTCGCCCTTGGCGGTGGCGGCGGCGGCAGCGGCGGTGGCAGCGTCGGCCCCCGCTGGAAGACACGATGTAGAAAACGCACGAGGTTGGATAACGGGCACACGGCTTTAGGACAGCGTGGAGACTGAAGGACGAATCCACGTAACAACAACCAGTACAGAATCTAGAGAATGCCCCTAAAACCAAAACAAGCCCCTTGCTAAAGAGATGTGGTTCCTCTTTGTATTGTTTTCAATGGCTTCCCAGAGCTATGCTAAGCTAGGGGCCGTCTGTGTTCTTGGCTTAACAATCACAACGTTGTTTTGCACGGACTTTGTCGGCCATCGATGCATTTTAGCATTAACGTGCCGCATAGATTCGCATTAGAGTCACTGCCCCTACCTACCTCCAAAAATGTGTCTGACCCTACGCCCCAGAGCTCCCCTCAACAACTTAGGCTAGACGACTGGTACCACCTTCACTAAAAACAGGCAAACATCGCTCTGCCAAGTCCCAAATCTTCTCTGTTCCGGCACCGCAGTGGTGGAATGAGCTCCCGGCTCATGTCAGGATGGCAGAGTTGCTCACCAGCTTCCGCAAGAGACTCAAGACCCACCTGGTCAGAGTTCACCTGGACTCTACATAACCCCCCCCTCCCCTCTCCTAACCCATCAGCACTAACTTGCGTGTTTGTACGTTTTGGCATTATTAATAGCATTGTTTAGCATCTTGTATGTTCTTAGATGTTGGTAGTGCACTCAGAATAGCACGTCTGCTCTTATCCCAGATATTATTTAGGCAACCTAGCAATTATGAATGATTGAAACCTGCTCTATTCCTATCTTTATGTACCACAGTGATATATTGCTGTCTCTCCTTCAACAAATGTACTCTTTGTAAGTCGCTTTGGATAAAAGTGTCAGCCAAATGCCCTAAATGTAAATGCATACCATCTTCGTCGTCGTCATCGTCATCATCCTCGTCGTCCACTTCGCCGTCCTGAGCAAAGTCTTCCTCCTAAATTTGTGGAGAACACGGTGAAATGACCCGTAACCAACACCACACAGAAATATCGCTGAAGAAATATAGGCTATAGACTATAGGCTATAGGTTACCTCGTCCTCTCCGCCACTGTCGTCATCGTCCTCTCCCTCTTCATCATCCTCATCATCCTCTTCGTCAAAGTCCTCCTCCTCTCCGTCTTCCTCATCCTCGCCCTCTGTGAATGTTGTGTCGAGACACAGAATGTAAGCACAACAGAACCGCTGTCTCGTATACGCCATTACAGATTAATCTCATTTAATCCTAGTAAATGTATCATACTATATACGGTATATATGCACAACAAACACACACGCGCCATCACTGCTATGCACCAACCAACTATACAAACATAATCATATCCCAGTGTTATATACGATATTACAAGTACCCCAATTGATTCCCTTTACGAATTTTTGACTCTGGCTCTACTTTTCACCAAAACGTGTAAGCATGCACCCACACCCCAAGTTCCTCACCTTCGTCGTCATCCTCATCATCAACCCCATCCACCTCTCCATCTGAGTCGGAGGCCTCGCGGTCCTCCATGTCGTATCCGTCCAGGTAGGTGAGCTGGGGCAGTAGCTTGAACACGCTCTCCCTGTAGTCATTCAGGTTCGTCACTTCACAGTTGAACAGGTCCAGACTCTTCAGATATTCAAGCTTTTTCTGTAAACGAGAAATGGTGAATAGTAAATGTATTGCATTAACATAGCGCTTTTACCCATTAATACACCGATAGTGGTGTCAACCATGCAAGGCAACAGCCAGCTTGTCAGGAGCGGTTAGGGTTCAGCGTCTTGCTCAGGGACACCTCGACACTTGGCTAGGGGGAGTCCAGGGATCGAACCAGCAACCTTCCGGTTGCCAGACAAGCCCCCCTACCACCTGAGCCACTGCCACCCTGTGTCCCTGCATTTTTTCTGATGTTTCATCAAGTTTTCATTATCGAATTCCTAATATTTCATATTGTGTTAATAGCAGGTGGCGTCTTCATAATTGTTTTTGTGTTCGGGGACACGTACCAAGGGTTCCAACGTGCTGATGTCCTTAAGCTTGTTTCCACTTAGATTTAGATGTGTGAGGTTGGGGAGTTTCTCTGCTAAAACGTCAAGGTCACCGGTGATTCTGTTGTCACTCAGCTCCAACTGAAGCAAAGGGAAAGATTGCAGTGTTAGCTATAGGCCTCATTATGAATACTATAGATAAATAAAGCTATAGGAGACACAAGACTGCACATTACCTTTTTCAGTTTTCCTAGCTTGGGCAAGTTGGAGACGGACATTAAACAGACATTTATCAAACTGAGGAACTCCAAGTTGACAAACTCGGCTGTGAGGCCTTCCGTTTTCCCATCGTTTGATCGACAATTGTCAAGAACAAGTTCGTGTACCTGTAGAAAAGGAAAAACATATCAATATTCACATTTCTCAACTACGAATACATATTTGACAAATTCAACAAATGTACTTTGGACAAAAGCGTCTGCCAAATGCCCTAAATGTAAATATAAACGTATATTTAAATTCCAAATGAATGTAATTTGGTTTTAACTCAAATACAAAAAACTGAAATGTAAATGTTGTCATTTTTATAAAGTCATGTCACAATCTCACGAACACCAAACGTAACATTAAAAACAAACCCGAGTGGACGTTTTGGCAACAATTATGTGACTGTGCAATATTCAAATGGTGGCATGAACATCAAGGAGGAGTTTCTCAAGGCGGCGGCGGCGGCGGCAGCCCATCCGTCGGCCCTTCATCATGTGTGCGAGAGAAAACGTTTTGAAAGTTTTCTTTTTGTCGAGTAAAACCCTTCCTCAAAGCCACGTGCTTCATGATCCACGCAGACTAAAAAAAAAAGTGTTGTTTTAAAAAAAATAAAATGCACCGGTTTGTCCCACGCCACGAAAACACAACGCGGGCTTATGGGCGACGCGGGTCTCGACGTGCTGCGGGGCCCTGGTCGCTGATGCGGTCTCTAATGAACAATAACGCGATGATTTTACTGTTAGCGGGTCGGGCTAGCCGGGTTGCCGTCGCCCTTTTAAACGCTGCTGTCGCTGTCGTCGTGCAGCGGTGGGGGAGCGGCAGCGAGGAGAGAGGCTCGTCTGCCCGCCATTAACAGAGCCGCCCAATGACGACGACGACGACGACAACAACAACGGCGGCGGAAAGGACCGAAAACGCCCGTAATAATACATCGTCTTCAATGAAAACAAAACAAAAAAAAGAGACGACGTCGTTGTGGGGAAACCGGGCCGTCGAGCAAAAACAAACAAAAAATATTTGTCGTGTCGTCGATTGAAACGCGAGAGAGTGAGAGAGAGTGAGAGAGTGCGAGAGTGAGAGGCGAAGGAAATATTCTCAACGGAAATGTAGAGTAACCAAAAAAAAAACAAAAAAACAAAGATGGAGAGCGTTCCTTCCTCCGGCGCTCCGCAGACGACAGAACGACAACATGGCGACGACTACTCCCGAGACACAGTATGCTTCCCATAGCGGCGGGGTTGGGGTCTTGCTGTGTGTGTGTGTGTGTTTATTTATTCAGTCGATGGTTTACACGTGAATTCGATCCGCACTTCGCGATGATGTCGAATTTATTTTCTCGTTGCATGATCGCCGCGAAGAGAGCGAGAGAGGGCGCGGGTCCACGTTGTTGGCGCGTGGGGGGTTGGTGGGGGGGGGGGGCGCGTGGGGCCGCTACCACCATCACCATCACCAGCAGCACGCGCCAACGCGAACTCTTAACGCAAAAAAGGCATTCGCGGATCGTAACGTTCTTGGACGCGCTGGTCGGTGCGGTGATGTCTATTACACGTATTTCTATGACGGTTGCAATGTGGTTAGAGGGAGGGAGAGAGAGAGAGAGCGAGCGAGCGGGAGGTGGGGGAGGCAATATGGCGGGAACAAATAAGAGCTGACCCGCTGTTGGGTTTGGGTTTTGAACGGGGATCACGATGGCGATTATGATGATGATGATGATACTTTTAATAATAAACACGAAGTCGGGTTCGTCGCCGGTGCTGATGATGGTGGTTGTGTTGCTGCTAGAAGGGACGCATGCGGACAGCGCTGGGCTTCGTGCTCCTACTGTACACTCCCTTCTTTACTTACTACTTGTTTATCCGAGCAGTCACAATATTACACACACACACACACACACCAACACCGATGATTTGTGGGATGATGAAGCAGCAGCCGTGTGCTCGCTTTAGTTTGGTCAGATGGTAGCTCCGGGAAATGTGGATTATCATGGGGATGACGGCTTTTTTTGTGTGTGTGTGTTTTGTTGGCGTAGCTGCTGAATGGTGGAGTCTTGAAAACACTCCCAATGAATAGAGATGTGACACTCGGCTCTAAAACGACACGCGTATGCGAGAGTTGGACGCGCATTACGATCACAATAATACTACTACTAACAATAAAAAAAGGCTTCTTCCATTTAACACACAACATGGCTCCCAAGGTCTACGTGAAATAAAGCGCTTAGGCGGCCGGGCTAAACGAACGAACGCACCACGGTGCACGGAAACGCAGCGAAATACCGACGTGCGGGCAAGTTTAGAAATGGGAGCAAAAAAACGCAGAAATGGAACCGAGCCGTGTGCGTGTCCGTCCGTGTGTACCCGTCCGTGTGTGCGTGTGTGCATCGCCGGGTTAAAACGCTGCAATAATGTGCCACCGAGCTGAAGCTGGAGACTCGGGGCTCTTTTTCATTTTTTTTTTTTTTCTTTTTTAAAACTAACGCTTGAATATGAAGCCTCTCTTGTCTCGCTGGCCCCCCCACAATTCACGCCCAATCTAGACCACTGCGATGTATATATTCGCCTTGTTATGTACGATATTTCGTAAGCCCCTTTTTTTTATTTATACGCGAGAGAAGCGCCCCCCCAACAAAAATCCCTGAAGCCCATGTGGTGCCCATTACGTTAGCTTACACAGGTCACTCGGAAAGCAACACACACACACACACACACACAAAAAGTCGCGAGTTAGCTAGCAAGGGGGGCTAGCGCGAAAACTACGGTTCGGTTTGAAAAAAGCACGACTTACATCAGACGGAGTCCTGTTTCGTAGCTCCAAGTGGATCCTCTTTTTCATGTTCATCGCGCCCTATGAAAGTTTAACTTTTCTCTGCGGCGGTTTGGGTGGAAATGTCAGTGCAAAGGCAAAAGAGAGATGCCCCTTAATGGAGGGAGAATACACGGGACTGTGTAATGAACTGAACCAAGCGCTAAGTTAGTCGGCGGCGAGGAGGAGAAACCATGGAGGGAAGCGGGACTGAAACAAAAAAATATATTTGCTCAACAGCGCCGCCGGTGGCCAGAGACGCGCGGCGCCTGTTAAATAAGGCAATGCAGTCACAGAACATGACGCTGCCCCGGGAGCTTACTGTGGTGCAATTCATTTGTACAGAGAAAGTGCGATAATAATAACAAATAATGACCAAGAATTCCACAGGCACTGCTCGTTATCCGCTAGGTTTGATGGTTGCATATACACACACACACACACACGCACACAGGGGTGTTGATGCTCGTTCGTAGATGTAAACGTGTCAATAATGTAATATGCGTTTACCGTGTTAAGTAGGTCATATTGTTTACGTGGACAATCTGCCTTGTATTGTATTTTTATTTTTTGTATGGTTGCTATGATTGATATGTCTACTGCTGGTGATATTTCCAATCACACGTTAAATCATCCGATTAATTTAAAAGCCTATTTTTTTGGTTTTGGTTCTCTACCTGTTGCCCATTTTTAAAAGGAAAGGCTGCATGCAGGTCAACGCATGCGTTTCATTTAATTCACACTGAATTGTATGTTGTAAAAATAATTCTGGAACAAAATGTGGCCATTTTTTTATATGAATGAATAAAACACAATGAATGAATCGACGTTGAGCATTTGTTTGGTTTGTGTTTGGTGTGCGTTTTTACAGTGTGCCTCACAGACAGAAGTAGGTGGATATGTTTTTGGTTTGCAGTGAAGAGAGCGTTTTATAGCCCCCACCACCCACCAACCCCATAGCTTCCTGCTCAAACCCAAGACCCCTCAAGCAGAAGTAGGCTTGTGTGCCTACACAACCACACAGCTAAGTAGCGGCAATTCATATAGCAACCTCAGATAGGCCTACGTCAAATTCTGGGGATACTAGGGCCTGTTACATGATCAATAACTGCAAAGGGTTTCCTTTTTTTTGTGGTCATTTTAAAAGTGAAGTGTGCCAAGGCTCTGTGAAATATATAGCCTTATTGTAGGAAAAAAAAATATTGTCGGTTTGTTGAACATTACTTCCAGTGTGAAACGGATAAACGAATAAATGACTGTTTGTCTGTGTGCGTTTTCCAACCCCCAGTCTATAATAGGCCAGCCAATTGTAATGGGTCCAATACACCAGCAGGGGGCGCCGGAATAACCCACTTCTCTGTTGTGTGTGTGTGCATTACAACACCACTAGAAAAAATTGATTTTGTGTGTGCAGAACTGACAACTTAGTTCTGTCTGCAGCCTAACGGTTGGCCCTGATAATAATCAGAGTTAGTCTTGCAGGATGCCATTTATTATTTGACGGTGATCAAGAGCTGTCCACAGAGGACTACAAGGCGGCGGCAGAGACTTGACCAGCGGATCTGGACCTCATTGAAAGTCATTTTTTAATTGTATTTTTTTATTAAATCATTTTTGCTCCCAAGGTAAGCTTGCATCTATGAATTAATTATGTTGTGGTCGTTTACTGACGTTGCGTTTCGTTGAGTATGTAGGCTGAAACAAATATGCATATTATTGCAGTGCACGATGTATATTCCCCTGCTATGATGGATATAAGTTGCCTTTAAAGATATGTTTAGTGTTCTGATATGTGTCTGATATGTATGTTTTTCTGTTCTTATAACGAGGCTTAATTATCTACTAATTATTTTGGGGGGTTTTTGTGTGTAAGTGGCTGCTTAGAAATTCAATAGTTCAATACTTTCATGTTTCCTATTCCATGAGTTTTGGTGTGTGGGCATTGAACAAGAGACATTTATTTATTTATTTACTATTGGGTAGGCTGGTCCATGAAGGGGTCTTTTCAGGTGGTCTCCAGCTTCAATGTGCGATGAGAAGATTGTGAACACACCCAGAGTTGAGCAGCACCCACATAATGATAAGATGGCCATATGAATGAAAAATGTTTCAAATGTGTAGAAAAGTTTGACGTCAAGTTTCAAGATACAAGATTTCTTTATTGCCATATGTAACAAGTAGCCTGCAATGGAATGCTTACTCCCCATTCACTCCTGCAGTTCTTCTAAACATACATTCTAAACACCTCTAATCAATTAGTAATAGTACCTAGTAAGTACAGTAAAAACAGTATTCTTATAAGCATAAATGCTCAAACAACTCTGAACAATATATATACAAAATAGTACCTAATATGTACGGTAAAAGGGCGATTGACTTGTCATTATTATTATTATTATTATTATTATTATTATCATTATTAATGTCTCTCACACTCACACACACACACACACACACACACACACACACACACACACACACACACACACACACACACACACACACACACACACACCCCAGATAGGCTGACATTAGTCCACTCAGGCCAGTGGAGTGTGCTTTTTGCTGTAAGGATCATGCCAAGTCCTCCACCTTTACAAATAAGATAAGAGAGTATCTCGCCATCATGGTAATGTTTAACCCGATATTTCTGTTAGGACGGGAGAGTCAAAATACGTAGCTTATCCCTTTTCCTTTGTGTGCTTGTTCCCTCCGAATGAGCTGAGACATTATATTTGTTCTTCCCAGGACTAAACATGGATGAGACATTGAATATTATGAACAATCAGGGGTTGGATCCCCAAGAGCCTGACCAGAATCAAGGTAACCTCAAACTTGTATTTTAAATGAACTTTGCTTCTGTTTGACTTGTGTTCTGCCCGCTGAAGTTGACTGCTTTTGGTCATCTTTTCCAGCCCATGTGATTATCATTGTGTAAATCCTAAATTAATAATGCTACAAATAAAATGCAAACAGGAGCCTTTACTGTAAACCTTTGCAATATTAAATACTGCAGTGTATCGCCAGCAGACTAGACACAGGCTCTTTAAATCATTCAGCATTCCAGTTAATTTATAAGGAAGGCTATATGGACCCTATATTAGGCTTACACATAACATCACTATGTTCACATGTTCAAATGTCCATTCACAAGTAGTTATGTATGTATGCATTGCGCCAAAGCAGAAGGTGGCCTCTGACTTGACTCGAAAATAACTGATAGATTGGTGGTTCTTCTGCATTACATTTGAGTTATTATGTATTATATTGTAGTTGCTATACTGTGTTGTAGTTGCTATGATTGTTGTTGTTCTTGTTGTTGTTGAACAGGTGGGATCCTACGTCGGCTGCGGGATCGAGACCTGCTCAGGAAGAGGAAAGCTGAGGCGGAGGAGAAGGAGACTTACCAGTGGGTTTATGGGTAAATTTGTTCAAGCAGGCCAGGCAACGTGACAGCTAAGCATCTTTAGGGGATGATTAGGGTTGGCTAGTATCGCTCGCTATTCTAGTTCTAGGGAGGATTTATTTAGTAGCTACTATCGGCAGCTTATTTAGTTGTATGAAAAAATATAAAATGGCTACTTCAATAATCTTATGAAAAGAGAAAAAGCTCAGGTGACGTCGCCAACTGCATTTCTATTTCTTTCAACACCAAATGTTTGCCAAATGAACTGTACATAGAGAGGTGAACATATTCATTGTCAGCGAGTGTTTGCTTATCAACCCCACGGCTCGTATTGAATGTGTAGAAACCAAAGGTTGCTGTTCTCCTGTCTCCCAACAAGTGACTGTCTGGACCTCGTTCAGGGACTTTAAACTATTCTCTGTGTGAGCGTCAGTGCCAAAGAGGAGCCTATCAGTGTTTCCACTCTCTCCCTCTGTCAGGGTGGCGAGCAAGAGGAGGCACACGAGAGGAGACCCGAGGAGCGGTGCCGGGAGGAGGGGGAGGCCGAGGAAGGCTGAGAACCTACCGGACGTTCTCCCCTTCCAGGAGGAGGAGGAGAAGAAGAAGGAGGAGGAGTCAGTGCAGGAGGTTCCCCAACCTCCTGCCGAAGAACCACTCCCCGAGGCAGAGAAGGCTGGCCTGGGCACAATCTCCTACTCTCCACTGCGTCCTCTAGCGTACATCCCCATGGCCCCAGCTCTGCTACCTGATGTAGCCTCAGTCCAAGCCCCTGCGGTAGCCTATAGTTCAGCCTATTTATATCCACTGTCCCCTACCCTGACCCCTACGCCAGCTCCAGGCCCGGTCCCAGCAGTGGTTCCAATCATTGTGCCAGAGCCCACAGTTCCAACCCCAAACACCACCCTGCCTGCTCCCTCGGGTCCAAGTCAAACCGAGACTCCGTTGGAGGTGGTCCTGGACCTGGCCCCGGCCCCACTGGTCCTGGAACCGGTCCCAGCACCTCCCTCTGCTGTGGTCTACACCACAGAGTCCAGCACCAGGGAGGCCCTTGACCAGGTCACCATCGAAGACCTCGGACCCGATGAGCTGGAGGATGTCCGCTCGCCGCAGAAGGAAGTCGCCGTTGAGCGTTTTGACACGGGTATTAGAGCACTTCAATCAAACTTTATTTATACCGCACTTCTAAAGTGCAATTTAATATCAAGTCAGTCGGAATTGTGTTTAAATAGAAATACACGCCCTCTGGTGGTACAAAAGTGTTGAACAGTATCATGAGTGCATATTTGTCTAAGCATGGGTGGGACTCAGACCGCCAACCCTGCCAGTGTTAATGCCATTGCAGGCTCTACCCGTTGAGCTACACACAGGATCACCAAATGCCTAAAGTCGTTAGCCTCATGGCAATAAGCCTTTATTATTTTATAAGCGCTTGTGTTTGGAGCATATTTTAACCCTCATGTTTGTTCTTGATGTTGTGTAGATCCGGGTGAGGGGCCGTCTCCTGCTGTGGTGGAACGCACCACCATATTGTCCTCTCCACTGTTCACCTCCCTGTCTACCACCCAGGGATATTTCAAAGAAAACTAATGTAAAATGATGTTCCTGATGATGTCTGGATGTATTAACAACAACAACAACAACAAGGCTGTAGTCTACACCAAACCATATAGGCTATGGACATTTGGAAATGCTTATTTTAATATTTTTTTTATTCTGATGCTTTATATTGCACTGCATTTAAATTGTATTTAGCTTCATGTCTATGTTGCTTTAAGTATTAACTGATTGTTTGATTTGTTTGTGAATTAATTCCTGTAAAACTAGTTACTGCAAATTGTAGTAAAATAGTGTTGTAAAATATTACCTTTTGTGAAAGGTAACCATTTGTGGTTTCTGATTTTGGTTACGCTACAGTCCATAGAAAATTATCATCATGTTTGCTTTGACATACTTCCTTTTCATGAAGTCATGTGATACAGTGTTAATATATTTCCTGTTTATATAATAATAAAAACAGACACGTATAATCACATTGAGGGATTTTTGTTGGCAAGCAATGTCTAGTAGTAGAGTATAGACATAATACACATCGTAGAATTCATTTTGTAATAACAGCATACATTCAATTTACATTTACATTTACATTACATACATACAGTATGGTTCAACAAGATATTCAGGAATCGCATCTAACTGTCAGCGATTGCATAAATAATCAAACATAGACAGACAAATACACTTCAGAGGGTGTGCACACTGTCACCCAACTGCTTCAAGTAAAACATTTTCAACAAAACCTCTCTTTCATCAACCATGTTCATGTAGTCAATGTAGTTGGTCCAATGTCACCCCCTGGCGTTCAGGCTTTTGGCGTTTTTAGATGGAAAAAAACATTTACCGTATTGGTCCGAATATAAGACGACCCTGATTATAAGACGACCCCTCTTTTTCAAGACTCATTTTTGGAAAAATACTTTTTTGAAGATCTGGTTTTTATAAAGAAGATCTGGTTTTTATAAAGAAAATAATTTTATTTGAAAATAATGATAATAAAAACACATTGAATAAAACAATGTAGGCTGTTATTTTTTTATCATCTTTTGGTAACATCATCTTTTATAAAATAAAAAAAAACCACATTGAATAAATTGTTTTTTAACATCTTTTGGAAAATGTGGTATGGTGGTATGTTGAGCTCTTTGGCGATTTCCAAGGCTTTCAGCTGAATGACAGCTCTGGTAATGGGCATACAGTCATTACGTTTTTCAGTCACATCTTCACACACCCTCCTGTCAATCTCCTGGTAAGCTTTTCTCTGACTGTTTGCATTTTTAAGGCTCGCCATCTTCTAACATTACACTCTGTAACATCGTATTTCTTGGCTGCTCGACAGTTGTTTGATGACTCTGCTTCGTTGATCACCGTGGTCTTAAAATTGGCATCGTAACTCCTCCTCTGTTGTTTGTTAACTTGCCCGACTTTTGAGCCACTTTGTTGGAGCTGGTCGCTGTGTCTCTCCATCTCTCCAGGCACCTGTCGCTGTGTGTGTGTGTTTTATTTGTGTGCACCTGTCGCTGTGTGTGTGTGTTTTATTTGTGTGCACCTGTCGCTGTGTGTGTGTGTTTTATTTTTGTGCACCTGTCGCTGTGTGTGTGTTTTTTATTTTTGTGCACGTTTTTATTGTTGTGAACGTCGAAAATAAGACGAGGCCACTTATATTCGGCACAATACGGTAGTTGTATTAGGTCGTAAGAGTCGTTACTTTCTAGCTTTTGTTCTTTGTGTGTGTGTGTGTGTGTGTGTGTGTGTGTATGTGTGTCACATTCAAAGCCAATGTATTAATTAAATTGTAGTTATGTGCCTCGTCTAAGGGTTTTTATTTTCATGTCGCCGATAAGATAAGCAATAAGATATATATATATGCACATATACATATATATATCTAGGCTTATATATTCCTATTGAAGGATTTTTCCGACTAGGTAGGCAACTTTTCAGTGTTTAAGGAAGGAAGCATCAAACTCATACGTATAAATAAACAACTTGCGGGTGGCACAATGACACACAAAATGTGTCGTAATAATAATAATAACGATAACAATAATTATAATATCGCAATTATCATTATTATTATGTTAATAATAATAATGATGCATTTTATTTACAGAGCACTTTTCAAAATACTCAAGTACACTTTACAAAATGATTTAAAACAAAGCAACATACTAAAAGCATAAAATACACAGCATAATGTAACTATTATCTGATGACAGGGTGGGTTTATGTTGTAGAGGCCTATATTTCAACTAGTCTCACATAGCATCACAGGTCCACATCATCCACCGATTGGTTCACATTATGATTCTATGTAGGAGCATTGCTTCTTATTGGCTGATGGTTACCTGTCACCATCTGTCCACCATCATGTACTTTGTGACCATGTTTAGTTTTGTATGCTTGTATACAAAATGTTGATATTGAGTGGACATCACAGAGTCAAGGTCTAGTACCTGAAATATCCATACGATGGTGCCAAAGTACATCCTTTTTGACAGATGTTTAGATCTTTATAATAACTCATGGCATACTATCATAGCATTATATTAGCATCACAAGTAAGTCCTCCTGACGTCTGCAGATATTATTTACTTGCCATCAAATGTTCCGGCATTCCTCCACCAGCTCAGCGTACTTAGCCCTCTTCCTCTCGTTGGCCTCCCCAATGCCGTCCTCCCAGGGAACCATGAGTTCTAGGAGGACGATCTGCTTGGAGGCCTCAGAGATTAGCACCATGTCTGGCCTTAGTATTGCCGCCTCAGGCTCTTCAACTCCTGCCTGAGCTGGTGGATCTTGCTTCCTCTGTTGTTCATGGTCAAGTCAAAGTTTATTATCGCCCAATATCACAAGGTAAGTCTCAAAGGGCTGCACATTAAATAAAACAATTGTTGCATTTTAAAATGCAACAATAGATCATATATACATGCGGCTCCTGTACGTTCAAACCTGAATACAGATGAAAACATATACATACGGAATGCAAAAATACATACAAAATGCGGAGCACTAAATCTCTCCTGGATAATTCTATTATAGTGCTTGAGGTGGACTAAATGAGGTTAAAGGCTGAGGCAAATAGATAATGATGATTTGAGTCAACCGAGCCACTCGAATTTGGATAGGAAGACAATTTCAGAAAAGATGGTGTCGGGGCGTTGCATGGTGCAGGGGCGTTTCACTTCACTCTTCTCCAGATTCGGGGACGACATCCCCGGCATGGAGGGTCTGGGCACTGACATCACAGTGGTGTGTCCGTGGGAAGCCTGGACACAAGCCGGGGCTTGATAAACCCTGGCTGGGTCGCCAAGAAGATGGTGTCTGATAGTTGAAAGACTCGAAACACCCGAGGAACCCAGGAAACACCACTGACGATGTGTCCAGGTGAACCACAGGATGATGTATGTTAAAAGCATGCCTCCTGCCTATTGTAGACATGCATTTATCAAAATGCTGTTGTAAAATCTCATGAAGGTGATAAACTATACATTAAGATAAGATAGAACGTTATATTTATCCCAAAGTAAATTCCTTGTCAAAGATACAACTCAAAAAATACAGCTCAAAAAAACAACATAAGAATAAAAACAATAGAATAATAAATGTACAGTGTATAGGCCTAATAGAGTAACAATATAGATAAGATTAAAAAGGAACTGTGTATATATTTCACCACCACGTTTGGATCTTGCCGTCTAAAAACACATACGAAAAAGTATTTTTCCCCTTATGGGAATTAAATTGCCACAGATGGGATATGCTTGATTTAAAAACATTTTGTTCACACATTAAGGGTACAAGCCAAGCAAGGAATGAATACAACAAAAGATTTTTTAAGGGTAATTATTCTTTATTCTTTTTAAATTGGAACCCCATGGGAACCCGAATGACCATCTACCCCGGCTAGATCCTCAGATGGTGGCTCCGTTGCTTTCAGCTTGTCCTGGGTCTGCTCTTCTGCCGTTAACGAGGATGCGTTAGCAGCACTTTTTCATGCTCTGATTCAAGCTTGAGGCACATCTCGGCGCAACGTAAAATCTTCTCTCCCTGCATGCAATTGGACAGAATAAATAAGAAAGATTTAATGTTGAGATTGCATAGGCAATGTTTTGCATCGGTAGATTGTATCGGCAATGTTTTGCAAAGGTAATTCCGTTGTGCCATTAGACATAATGTTGAGGACTCACCTTGGAAACAATGCCT
Source organism: Coryphaenoides rupestris (assembly GCA_002895965.2). NCBI lineage: Eukaryota > Metazoa > Chordata > Actinopteri > Gadiformes > Macrouridae > Coryphaenoides > Coryphaenoides rupestris. The sequence goes on along the minus strand of PIJE02001296.1, from coordinate 86,551 downwards.
TGCAGTTGCTTGGCGGCGTGACTGCTTTCAACGGTGAGGGTGGTCAGTCGTTTTCTGTCCAGTGCAGAAGCCCGGTCGAACTGGGTCTTGAGCTGGCGAGTCCGCTGGGTCAGCTCCTGGGAGGACTTTGGCTTCAACCGTAGTGCCGAGATTGATTTCTGAGAACAGCCGTGAATTAAACATACAAAAATACAGCACAGGTCACAATGTGCAGTGTTTACCAGTGGTTTGGCTCTTAAGATCGTCAGGTGGCAGAGATGGTGTGAAACACGCAGACATAAACCTCTTCAACTCACCTTCTGCAGTTCCTTGATCTCCTTGTCTAACTTGTGGGCTCTGCACTGCTCATTACTGAGGAGGGCATTTGAGGCAATGCGCTGGTCATCGCCAGGTGGCAGGTGGCCCTTATGGACCTTCCGGACCTTCCGGACACACTCCATGTCGTCCTTCAGGGCGTACATCTCACCAATGTGCTGTCATGTGAGACAAGAAAGGCCTTGTATGATATATGATGAGAGCCAGTCCATTGAACCATCATTGGTCAGTCATCATTTGACCCGTATCCATCCAAGTAAATCACTACCTTCGATCACGACACATTCATCCCACGATGAGTGATGCTGATTATGAAACTCAATTCAGAAACTCTTACCTTCTTTTTTGTTTCAGCTATATTAATCTCGTAATTCTGCTGTGTTTCAGTGTCCAGCTCGCTTCGGCGCTGCTCCTTGACAAAAGTCAGGTTCTCCTGGTGGGTGCAGTCGTGTTGATGCAGTGATGAAATGTGCTCTCTGAAACATAGATACCAAGCCAAAAGCAGGTGTCAAAATCAAACCACTGGCAGAGATAAATAATAGTAATAATAATAATACTAATTATTATAATATGCACAGACCTCTCAGTGTTGAACTCGGCCCCTAACTCTTGGAGATTGTTGTGCCACTGCTGCTGGAAGAACGGGAGCCTGCTTGCCTGCAGGGCTAGCAGACAGTCCACACAGTGCAGGTGCGCATGCAGAGCCTGGCCAAACCGCTGCTCCGCCTCATTCAGATCACCGACGAGACGCTGCAACAGATTCAATAATGGACATCGTTGAGCACAAAAGCATTCAGTCCACATGCAAATTCTTCAAGATCACTTAAAAAAAAATAAAAGAATCCTTAGATAATGTAGGCATTATGTCACCTTCACAACACTGTCTTTGTGATCGAGCAACCTCTCAAAAGACTGCCTGACGATCTCTATCTCCCTGCACCGCTCTGCACCGAGTGTCTGCCGATGCACCGTCCGCCATTTCTGCGTTAATTTGGGAAGATTGGCAGCAGTGTTCTTCTCCTCCTTCTGCAATTTAACCTGGTTTTATATCAGGGACAAGAACGACGTGGCTTCAGTGATTAATCAGAACATTGTGACATTAAGGAACATCTGAGTCTTAACATACACCAAATAAGGGCACGCTTGGGTGAACTTACCTTGAGAAATGTGGCCATCTCCTTCTCTGCCTCAGCAAGAGGACCCTGTCCTTCTCTGTCATTCTAGAGCCCTTAGCCCCGGCTCCCTTCCAAGATCCCTTCTTTGGTATTGCCCATCCATTGCATCCAATGGGTCAGCTGTTATAGTATTAAAAGTATTAGTATGAGTGTAATAGTGTATAGTTTTTCATTGCGCAAAAGTCTATGCGTAAATGTAACAAACTGTTGGAAATAGCATTATGACTCGAAAAACCTATTTAAGACATTGCATCATGATTGTATGTGTCCCATTTGCACCCTCATCCCATTCTCTAGCCACTCTGCCTTAGCCCTGTATAGAACTGACACCATTTGTCAGTTCCCACACTGTGGGTTTTATACAGCTAACTCTGCCCTCCCAGCTAGCAGGGAACGTTCCAACAACATTGAGTAACGTTACCTACAAGTTCCAATCATGTTTTACAGAAAATCTAATGTTCAAAGAACGTTGAAAAATGTTCCTAGACGGGTAAATACTAATTAAGACATTTATTGATTTCCTTCGGGATCAATAAAGTTATATCTTATCTTATTCTACCTTTCAACATTATGTGCAATATTCTTTATATTCTCTTTATCATGTGCAATACGTCCTCTAACCATTATTATTAATATTAGTTTTATTACACTTCAATTATTGTCTCTACCGCACGACTTACCTCTTCAACGTGTGGAATCGAAATGGTCACGTTAGAAATCCAACAGCTTTTTATCAACGCGATGAATGACGTCATCATGTGGCGGTTGGGTGTGTGCGCGCGCGGGGTTGGGTGCGCGTGCAGTCGCTTGCTGCGCTCCTGTCATCCACATTGATTGAAAATTAATAAGCCTCCGATTTTATCAGGGAGTATAAATGTCATTTAGGTAACGACGAATAATTCATCGTGAAGCAAAACACTTATGATTTAGTTATTTTTTGCTCAATTTCTTATGAAAGGTTTTAACATTTACGTGTTTCTATTGTTGTATATAATGACTGCTCGGACCACGACGTTATTGTTAACACTTTATTGAACGAACAACCCAAATTACATTGCAAGAAATATCACCTAGATTCTGTAAGTTAGTCAACAATTTATGATCTTTGAAAATTAAAATCGTCATTAAAGTCCTTTCCTAACTATTTTACTTTAACCCCATTGTGAAGTCAAAAAAAGAGAATTAATAAGGACTTAGGAAAGGACAATTATGCTGTTCAGAGAATAAGGGGAAATATAAGGAAATATATTCATCCATAACTCTTTCATAACTACTTTTTGGGATGCATTCCAGTATTGGTTAAGTAATAATGACCAACATATTCTAACATATGAAAACATATAGTTTGGTCTTCAAATGGAAAACAAAAAAACTGAATTTAGAAATAATTATTTGATTATTCTGGCAAAATATTTTATTCATAAATGTCTCTTTCGTAAGACTCCCCCCATATTCAGAGCTTTTTTGAATGAGACAGATACAAGATCATTGAAATATTGTAAAATGTTAGGAGCCCAGCATCTGTTTGAATATCTATGTATCTTATTTCCTGACTAACCATTTGTGTTCTCACTTTTCTTTTCTTTCATTTTATTTATTTGTTTCTTGTTTTTCTTTTTTGAGGCTGCCTAATTTGTATTGGTTTAATGCATTGATTAATGCATTCGCTCGGTTCTATTCATGTGAATATTTTGGAAAATGAATATGATGTGCCTTTTGGAATGTCATTGTAATTGTTCAATTAAAAGAAAAATACAAATACAAATAAAAAAAGGTCCAGTGTATCCTATTCTATAGGAAGTATGGGAAGGAAGCATTGAAGCACCTTTCCTTAGAGTTTAGAGGATGATTCGAAGAGCCCTCATCGTGGCTGCCAGCCTGACACTGAGGGACTGAGGGTCTGAGTCTGAGGGTCTGAGGGACTCCCGGGTCAGTCACTCAGGAAGGAAACTTCCTCCGCACATCAAGGCAGAGACAGTAGTGATGGGAATTACGGCTCTTTGAAGGGAGCCGGATCTTATGGCTCCGTTCCTTTCTGAGAGCCGTTCAAAAGAGCAGGATAATGATTGACTGTATTAAAGGATAATGATTGACTGTATTAAAGGTTAATGATTGACTGTATTGCCAGACCTTAATGTCAATGATCTGCATTGTAAACATGACACAAGTTGGCGCCATATCCATGTCATTCATGTCCTACTTTGAATGTACTCTCTGTGTGCGTTGTGTCAATAAAGATGCCTCGCCTTGAATGCAATTCATGCAACTCTTAATATGAGAAAACTTTTTAATGGCACAATAAAAAAAACATAAACTTTTGTGCAAAACAGATTTTAGTGCAAATCAAACAACAAAACAAAAAACATTTCACACGAGAGAATTTTTAAGAATAAATAGTAAAACATACTTCTGAACAATATTTCAAGTATTATAAAAACAGAGTAAAATAAAATAGAGAAAAATCCCCTGAGCTGCTTTGACAACAACAGGAGATGTTTCTCAGTGTTCACGTCAAGGGGAGTGGATTTAGGGGCAGCCGGTGAACGAACGATAAAAAGAACGACTCAGTCACCAAGACGTACGACTCGGTTCCCTTCGTTCGTACCAAAGAGTCGTTCAAAAGAATCGGATCGTTCGCGAACGTAACGTCACTGACAGAGACAGAGAACGCCCTCCTCCGCAGCCCTCTCACGTTGAATGCAGCGTTATGTGGGCTGCTGGCTACAGGTATGTACTGTCTATTCTCTTAATATATCATTATTATACTCATGACTGGAATCATTGTTTCATATAATTCTTTATTAAAATAACTAGTCGACCCATCACTAGTATGTATGGCCATGAGCAGCAGCAGCAGCGGATACAAGTGCTGTACTGTAAGTACACCGTAAATAACCTTCGTGTTCCCGGGGAAAGTCACTGGTTGGCCAACGACATACCGCGCGGTATGTCGTTGGCCAACCAGTGACTTTCCCTGTGCGCCGCTTCCGCAATGACTGATCGCACACGAGTGTTGTTGACGTGTTAGCCGCCCAACTTTCTGCATTCACAACACTATTATTATTATTATTATTATTATTATTATTACTACTACTACACACTTTTAGATTTTAGTTAACGTGACTATGCCACCGCTGTGTGACAGCTGTGGTGACTGTGTCGATGTACTCAATCAGCAAGTGTCTGTAATGCGAAACGAAATCAAGAATCTGAGGTAAATGTGCCACCACGTGTCTCCTTATGAGATAGTATTTATATATTTCATTACTATTAACATTTCTTTATTTCTCTGTACTCTCTGTGCAGGCAGACGCTGGATGCCGCAGTGCGATCCCACCGCAAACTCACGACTGCCCTCTTGTCCGCGGTGACACACGTTGCACAAAGCAGCACACAGCCATGTCAACAACAACAAGAACAACAACAACAGCCCTCATCTGCACACAAGACAGAGATCCCAGCACACAAGACAGAGATCCCAGCACACATGTCTTTAGAACGGGGTAATAATAATAATAACAATAACAATAATAATAATAATAATCATCATCATCATCATCAACAAACCTGGACAAATCTAAAGATGCATCTGTCCATATCTTCTTGGTTCACTGTTCAATATACAGTATATGCTGACCAGTAGAGTCCAGACTGTGACTGCCAATTTATTTATTTATACATACATACACACACACACACACACACACACACACACACACACACACACACACACACACACACACACACAGAGAGAGAGAGCGGACCCCACAAACTAAAAGTCGCTTGTGCTTCCTTACAGGCAACATCCAGACCGTTCCCATCGGCTACATAAGCTCATGTTTTCCGGTGAAGAACGGCACGCCCAGGCAGCCCACAGTGTGCGGAGCGTCCAGGGCCACCCTGAGCATTCAGCCCAGCGTGTTCAACAACCCCCACCATGCTCTGGAGGGCCTCCAGCACTTCTCCCATGTCTGGTAAGGTCCTTCCCCTTGGAAGAGACACCCTAGCCACTCTACACTAACTACACTGTCCTCAGTTACATATCACCTAAATGTTTTAGTCGGTTATATTCTAATTACTGTTGCGTTACATTAACACTCATCTTTTCTTTTCATTGCACCTTTTTTTTTTTTATAGGTTTTTTAATATATTTTTTGTATACATTTTTAGAATTTTTATATTATTACTCTGTTTAATGTTTCACAATTTCACAATAGCACATTCCTTGTTTGCAAAAACCAAGGCCAATAAAGCTCATTCTTATTCCGATTCTGATATTCTACACAAGACTGTTCATCGTAATAAACGACAATTTTTCTTATTCCTCCAGGGTCATCTTCCTCTTTCATAAGAATGGTCACCTGAGGTACAAGCCCAAGGTGAAGCCCCCCAGGCTCAACGGTCAGAGGGTGGGCATCTACTCCACGCGCACCCCACACCGGCCCAACGCCCTGGGCCTCACGCTGGCCAAGGTCGACCGAATCCTAGGCAAGTAGGGCATTTCCTGGTTAGTTCAGTAGGACGTTTTTTATGTGGGGATTCTTGTAAGTGATCAATCGTAATTGTGCAAAATCAGTGAAATCACTGTACGATTTGGGCCCAAATCAAACACCATTTTGCGGTCACTGACAAATGTCCATATTTTGGATATGAAATGGACAATAACATTTCAATGATGAAATGCAAGGTTCTGACAGATTTCAAAGCAAATGCCTAATAGCAAAAATTTCTCCAAATAACATCTTCCACACTGGACAATTTCCTCTCTTCCTAAACAGTTTTATTCTTATTTATGTATTTTTGTGAACATTTACTTACTCGTGAGAACCCCTTCTGAGATTGATCACATGGTGCGACAACCCTGTCCGTGTGGATTCCACTATTAGGTTTGGCGATCCTACGTCAGTGAAAGGCTCACAAAACTGGCTTGACGGAATAAGCAAGCATTCCTTAGGCATGTACCGTATTTTTCGGACTATAAGGCGCACTTAAAATCCTGTAATTTTCTCAAAAATCGACAGTGCGCCTTATAATCCGGTGCGCCTTATGTATTAACCTCGAACCGATTTTATGTGGTACACGGCGCTCAAAAATCTGTCAAGCCGCACCGCTTGATGGATTGTCGGCGCATTACGGCTACCGCGGCGTAATACTTGATGGATTGTCGGCGCATTACGGCTACCGCGGCGTAATACTTGATGGATTGTCGGCGCATTACGGCTACCGCGACTCCATGCGCGCCCATCTCACCGATACTGTCAAAACCCAAGTGAAGCAAACTAATTCGGAGCTTGCCGTCATTCCGGGTGGATTAACCAAAGAACTCCAACCGCTAGATATTGGTGTCAACAGGTCGTTCAAAGTTCGATTTATCTGACTGTTTTGTGTTGCTTAATGCGCCTTATAATGCGGTGCGCCTTATAATCCGGTGCGCCTTATGTATGAAAATAGACCCGTTCATTGACAGTGCGCCTTATAATCTGGTGCGCCTTATAGTCCGAAAAATACGGTACACTGGCCTCTGGGTCCAACTCCCTTGCCACCCTGCCAACGTCGCTAGCATGCTGCCAGTCTTTAGCCCCTCTTATACAGAAATGCCGGAATAAGTCTGTAAGGATGATCCGCCCTTATGGCGCCCCCTGTGTGTGCTTTTGCATAGCATGCCGGCATTCATTCATGAATCTGAGGCGTAACCTGCAGTACAACCACCTAACACTTACTGCTCCTGACGTGTTGGTTGTTACCTTGCATGATTGACACCGCCGTCGGTGTATGAATGCGTGAATGTGAGGCAACTGTAAAAGCCCTTTGGATAAAAGCGCTATATAAATGCAATTCATTTACCATTTCCGTGTTTGTACTTTTTACACAGAAGGCGAGGCGGAATGAAGCTGCAAAAATGCTGAATTCTGAATTCACTCACAAGTTGCTTTGTTTAAATGCGTCTGAGAAATCATACTTGAAACAAAATGATTTGTGTCATTTTATACAGGTGGCACGGTACAATCTGTCAGGCATCGACATGATCGACGGCACTCCGGTTCTGGATATCAAGCCGTACATCTCGGACTACGACTCACCCCTCACCCGACCCGGCGTGGGGTGTAGAACCGTCGTGAAATGGACGTGGACCAATCAGAGAAACGAGCCGCTTTGTCGCCCAAATGAGGGTAACGGACGACACGGTGAGCCTCCGCACGGACTCTGGGTCTCCATCCTCATTGGCTCGAGCTGGGGTTACCAAGGTAGCCAAAGGTTACACGCCGGGCAACAGTCATCCTGGAAGTATATGCAAGCACGAAGCCATAGCGGCCAGAACTGAAGCCTCGTCTTTGGCTGTTGCTGATGCTAACGCTAAACTCCGCCGCCCCCTTGTCCGAAGAGCTAAGTTAGCGTGCTAGCAGAGGTGAAAGCCTATGTCAATGAAGCTGACCCGAGCGGTGGACAGGAAGTGTCGAAACCCAAACGACCGGAAACGCCGCCATGGAGTCCTGGGCCCTCGGTACGGGGAAGAGGCGTGCAACAGTACCGTCCGCCGCTTGGATCAGAGCGCCCCCTGCAGGCACCCTGAGGTGCGCTTCACGCCCCATGCACTGAGGGAGTTAGCGGGGTTTCTCCAACCTCAAGAATCTGAACAAGAAAACTGGTATTTACTTTTTTCTTTCTTTTAGATTTACAGTTGAAATTTGAGTAAATGTACGTTCTCACCTGGTCGTAATAATAGGCCCTGTTAGCAGCCAATAATGTAATAACTACCGTTAAACGTTAATAACTGCCAATAACGTAATAATTAGCAATTCTTATAAAAAGTCGATATGTAATAACTGGCCAATAATGTCATACATTTTCTAAACCAATGACGTACTAACCTTTTGCCCCTCATGCACCTTAAATGTAGTGATACAAGTATATTATTACATTATCAGCTCAACTCAGTTATTACATTTTTAGTGATTTGCCAATTATTGACCAGTTTTTACATTATTGACTTTTATTACATTAAGAATTGCTAAATTATTCTGTTATTGGCGTTATTTCATTAACGGTAGTTAGACATTATTGGCTGCTTCAGGGCCCCATTCAGCTCTTTCTTCAATTTTTATCCTGTTTTGTTTGGGGTTTTTTCTTCGCGTAGACCCCCCTGGAAGCGTGAGTCCTCCTCACTTCAAGTTCCTGCGCGGTCCAGAGGAGGCGGAGGTGGCGATCCGGGCGGTTCTGTCGGCCGACCCGCGCTCCGTCTACATGAGGACCCGCTGTGGGGACCGGCTGTTCTTCTTCACCCTGGACACAGCCCACATGACCTGCTGGTTCGGACCGGGCTTCGCCGAAGTCCTGCCGGGTCCAGCACGTGGGATCCTAATGGCTTGTGTTTAAAGTGTCTGATGTGCTCGCAGATTTTAGATTTGTTAGATCTTTCTTTCCGACGGAAATAACCAAAGTTGTGAATGTAAATTATTAATAATTAATAATTAAATAAAGTTTCAAGTGTTTTCTTCTTCATGTACATCATAACACAGGGACATTGTGAACAGTGAAATTCTGGCAGGCGACAGTACACATTTTTTATATTTTCTATATATATATATACACACACACATACAAAAAATATATATATATATTGCGAGGCACAGTATACATAATGATAAAAAATATAAAAAGTAATGTTGAATCCAGAAGTATTGAGTATTATAAATGTAAGTAAGTAAGGGCAGATGCACAAGTGAGGGCAGCAGTAGCATATACTGTATATGGCATGTCAGCAGAAATATACATAACAAGAGAATCAGAAGCATATGTATCCACAGTATTTAAATAAGGCATATGTATCCAGAAGTAGTTAAATAATTAAATATCAATGTTTGAAAGCAGTTTCTGGACTTGCTGAAGATCTCATACGGTAATTGACTCTTGATTCTCTTCGCCTTTAAATAAAATATGAGCGCAAACCACCAAGTGTAGCTTGTGTCAATGCGGCTTATGTATCTGCAGTAATAACATACAAATTAAATGATGGTCTTGGGCAGTTCCTTTATCCAAATTATAGTGATAATAGTGCCATAATACCAATGTCTCCTTTTATTAGAGGAATGTCACACACTCTACTATACTTACCAATTAACCACCAATTAAGGGCTATTCAAATACAATGGAATTGAATTGAATTGAATTACCAATAGATCACTAATCAACCAGGGCAGTGTTTAAGAATAATGTGTGTACACAAAAAGGGTCAAGTGTGCAAAAGGCGGTGTAAATATATGTAGTACCACCCATTGAACACAAGGGGGCGGCGGTACGTCTCCACCCGCCGGAAAAAGTAGAAGAAGAAGAAGAGGAAGAGGCGGGAATCATGGCGGTTTCTGACCAATAGCGGCGCTCCGAGGTCCCGTTTGAAAATTCCGCAGCAGGTTGTCGTTGACGGGAGGACGTCGCACGTCGTCTGTTTACACGTGATTGTGTTCTGTCTTATCGTACACGTCAGGAGCGTTGGTGTGAAGACTGGCACTTCTAATAAGATCATTTTACGTCAGGTTAGTCTCTACTATTAGTTCTTGTGTGTGTGTGTGAGTGAGTCTCTGTCTCTCTGTATATGTGTGTCTGTCTGTCTCTCTCTCTCTGTGTCTCTGTCTCTCTCTCTGTGTCTGTCTGTCTCTCTCTCTGTGTCTGTCTGTCTCTCTCTCTGTCTGTCATTACTAGTCTGACCCCCTCCAATTCAAGTTTCTATCTCTAGTATTCTTTTGCACATTCTGCTGAGCATCGCCACTTTTCATTTCACTGCATATTCCGCATGTGTCAAATACAGTTCTTAAATCTACTATAAATGTACAGGATATTTAAAAGTGTTCTTCTCTGTAGGTGCAGAGTCAGCTTTGGTCAACAAACCAGAGACTAACCTCTTCGCCAGAATGTCAGATTCACATGGGGTGGACTTGGTAAGTGTTATCACTCAACCGTTTTGCCCATTCTATAAAGTTTATTTTGTGTATTTGAAGTGATTTCATGTTTCTATCTGCTTGATCGTTATATTGCACACACAAAAAACCCTGCTCTTTTTGCTTTAAAGACTGTAAATTGTGTGGATATTTGATTCTTTGGTTATTTGTATTTGTTCTGTTGCACATTCCGCGGGGCATCGCCACTTTTTCATTTCGCTGCATATCCAGAATGTGTATGTGACCATTAAAGTTCTTGATCAGCCACCCCTGCTCACATCGGTGGAGCGAGTTCCTCTCAGAAGTCTCCAGAATGACTTGGGACCGCTGCAATCCACCCCGTTGTCAAAACGGCAGTCGAGACCACTAGCAGCCAGCGGTGACGTTTTTAAAACAACCACGGTTGGTCACGTACACGACGACTACATCACACGACATCGGTCTTTCACGTTTATCCAGCTATTGTGTTTAACCTACCATTCCTTCTAACCCGCAGAGGGAAGACTCAAACCAGCCAAGCAAAGAGAATGACAACAGTGACTTCAAAGTACACAATGTCTCCGTACTCGAGGCCTCTACCGCCTGCAGCAGTAGCGACATCACCTTCAAGTCCTTCGCCTGTGCCGGCGGTGAGATTGAGATTTCGGGCCACTCGGATCATGTGGCAGAAGATGGCATTGTTCTACCACCACCACCACCACCAGCACACCAGCCTTCTGACACCTGTCTACGAGGGGATGCAACGATCGCTGACAGCATGGTAATAATCCATGAGTTGGGGAACTGTCATGTGGACCATGCCTACTGTAACCCAGAGGATGACCACGATGGGGCGATGAACCACACACTCGTCATCGGTCCAAGTCCAAGCGGACTTGACCTCGAAGCACCCCAGGCTGAGCCTCTGCCCGGCACCACTGAAGCCCCTCAGCTGGAAGAGCATGTCGGTTTGGGGGCAACGGATGGTGGCAAAACGAACGCCGGTGACGCACCAATCCCTGCGGCTAACATCGCGGAGATCCAAGATGTGTCTCGGCCAGAGTTGTCACCCGCTGAAGAGAGCGCAGGGTGCTGTGCAGTTCAGGCCGTCTTCTCCCCTGAGGCAAATGCGCCCTCAACCCAGAGCCCTCAGAGTTCAAACCTGGTGCAGGTTGAGGGGCGAGTTATGGGTGACGACGGGGTACACTTGAGAAGCGACAGCGGGGCTCAGAGTGACAGCGCTCTGGGCATGTCCAGCGGCTCTGGAGAAAAGGAACCCGTTAAGAACTCCTCCGACGTTATGCCCCAGCTGCCCACGTTCCTCTCCACGGTGCCGAAGACGCTGCAGTTTGAACTCCTGACTCCCGTCGCCCGGGGAACGCCCCTGGCCAGGGTACAGACTCACAGGGACTCCCCTTTGGCCAAATACCTGGCCGAGTGCCTGGAGAGCCCCATGCCCCGGCCCATGTTCAACTCCACTACGCTGGGCGCCAGCTATGCCTTCGAGCCCCCGTCCATCAAGGTCCGGGAGGTGCCCCAGCACAAACCGCCGGCCAGCAGATGCAGCCTAGCGGCGACAGAGGTGGCCACGGCCACGGCGGACCTCCCCCTGATCCCCCTGATCCCCCAGGGCCCCCTGCAGCAGCAGCTCCGTCAAATGGCCGAGCTCCTCATCTTGGCGTCGGGGAAGATGAGCGGCGCCGGCGCACTGCTGCCGGTGGAGTCCCACGAGGTCGGCGCGGGGACCTCTCCTCCAAAGGTGGCCGACCGCTGCATCAACACGTCCGGCCAGTTCGAGAGGAAGCGGGAGTTCTCCGTGGCGGACGCCTGCACCGCGACCGACCCCCTCCAGTGGCAGTGAGTCATTATTAAAACTCATGGTTCCTTTGCATCGGTCAACATTAGGCCTATATAATGACTACACTACAGTAAACTCATACATACATGTGGGCGGTGGCTAGGATGTTCAAGTCCCGCCAAAAGATGGTTGAATAATCGTGGAGATAATAAACTCATGGGTTCCGTCCCTCCACCCCTCCCCTCTACCAGTGTGTCCCCGGGCAGTCTGAAGGGCCTGTCCAAGCCGGAGCTGGAGCAGCGGCTGCGTTCCAGCATGATCATGGTGGAGGCCCTCGCTCAGCAGCTGGACGCCACCCGGGGCCAGCGGGGGCCCACCACCGCCACCGGCCTGCCACCCTCCCAGCTCCGGGACACGCCGGTGCAGACGGACCACACGGAACTGGACCAGGTACGTGCCGGTCATCACGCGGACTCTCGCTCTGTTCCTCTACATCGGATACCTAGGTGGGATTATTACAACTGTGAGAGGTACAAGCAGAGCGAAGAGGCTTGACCTCGGTGGGGTTTCCATGGACTAGGAAATGGTTTTGGGTGTACAGCCTTCTAGATCATTCTGTAAGTGCCGTATACATACCTGCAAACTAGTTGCTTTTCGACGAAATTCGCCGTTTTGAATGACAATATGTAATTCACGTGAAATCCGAAGTTTGGTGTAATGAGTTATTAATTAGTTAAAAATGATATTCATGTAAGAATATCTGTTTCAAGTTGACCGGCCTTTCTCTCTATGAGCCAATGTAGATTTTAGACCCCCCCCCCCACCCGGTTGATTCCTCTGACCAATCAGGGTATCGTTCTTCTCTGATTGGTTGAGGCAGGGAATACATCTTGCGTATCAATCACAGGTGCAACACTTCTCAAATGGCCGAAGAAAAGTAGTGAGAGAGGGAGGGAGGGGACTTTTTTGGACTGTTTAAAAATGTAGGCTGTAACTGTAGGCATCCCTGAGCAAGACTCTTAACTCTGAGTCACTGTAAATAAAGGTGTCTGCTGAATGGTATAATCGTAGTCAACTATTTAGTGTGTTTATTGCTACTAGACCTCGACGTACCGAGACCTCTACACCACGGCCCTGGGTCGGATCCAGGAGCTGGAGATGGACCAGACGTCTCTCCAGAGTTTGATCCAAGCCGTGCAGGGGACAAAGATCACCATGGTAACAACGTCAACAATATAACGTCCTATTACTTCGGCCTTTACCACTTGAAAAGTAGTGTTGTTGTTGTTGTTGTAGCCTCTATTCTGTTCTCCAACAGCCGTCTGTTTGGTTGGTTTTCACTGACAGGGTCTGTTGAATGCAGAAACGGACGCGGCCATCTCTGCCATGCAGCAGAGGGAGCAGGCCATCAGGGAGGACCAATGTAGTCTCCTAGCCCAGGTACAGCTCCTCCTCCTCCTCCTCCTCTGGCTGGCTTGATGTCATGTCAGGCCCCCTGCGTACATTCACATGAAAGCTGTTGGCCGTTGTTTATGCTGCAACCTATTGCAGGCTGGTCCCCCCGTTGATGCAAAGAAACTATAGTTGTATAGACCATGTAGGGCGGTGCTATTAACTTTACATTGATGTTTCTGGCTTGCATTAAAAAAACAAAACAAGACTAACCCAGCGATACCGAGGTATTACAGGAGCAATGAATCCAAATACTTGTGTCAATCACCCATCGTCAACAGTTTTTTCTCTTTCTCTTACTCTCCCCTCCGATCCCCAGTATGGCGAGATGAAGGGTCTGTGTGGCAGGTTCCAGGAGAGCCATGGCAAGATGCTGCAGAAGGTCCGAGACGCCCTGGCCGAGCGGGAGGAGATGAGGAGACGGATGGACGAGGCCTTCAGCGCCAGGGAAGCTGTAAGAACCTCTCTTCTTTCTGTTGTTCATCTTCCAGGCCTGATTTACATTTTGTATGTATTTTTTAATCTATTTTGTGGGGACATCTCCAGGCGTTCAGCGTGACAGAGCAGCTGAGGGTCCACTGTGCTCAGCAGATATCTGAGATGGAGGAGAGCGTGGGCTGCCACCAAGAGCTCATGGCTGCTCTCGGCAAGACCTACCCGCAACAGGTGGGTGCATACACACACACACACACACAGACACACAGACAGAGAGACAGACACACACACAGAGAGAGAGAGTCTCCATCATCATACGTGACGCTGACCTGTGTGGTGGCGGGCCGTGTGCAGGTGGCGTTGAACCGGACCTACGTGGAGACTCTGGACGGGGCCTTCGACCTGCTGTCCAGGACCAGGAGGGACCAGGCCAGCCTGGCAGAGGAGGTACGCACCGCAACGATCATCCGCCATTTTGTTAACCTTTTGTTAACCCTTTGTGCCTGAGCTAAATTAAGCGCTTTATACATAAAATGGCCTTGTTATTATAACAAGGAACAAATTGCACTTTGCATTGTGTTGCGTCTTATCCTAGCTATCTTGCTGTTAACCTAGCAATTATGAGTTCTTGAAACTTGTTCTGTTAACCTAGCAATTATGCAGTGGCTTAAAATTGTTCGATTCAAATTTTCGGTACCGTCAACGACATATTGTTGTTTCACTCTCTTGTGTAGAAATGTACTTTTTGTGAGTCGCTTTGTTTGGACAAAAGCGCCAGGGCTTAATGCCCTCAACGTAACTCCCGCTCAAGACAACACCGTGGATAGAAATTAAAAATAGAATGGAAAATATAAAAAAAGAAAAACTGAATACTGCAGCCGGCGAGGTTGTCATCGCACCGAAACATAATGTCCCTGGTGGCCCCGTTGTGTTGCTGCAGCTGAGCAGAGTACGCGCACTGCTCCACAAGACGGTGCCCACGATGCTCAAGCTGAACCAGAAGGCTGCGGCGGCGCTGAGCGACCGAGACCGGCACCTGTCGGACCGAGACCAGGCCGTGGAGGAGAGGCAGCAGGTACCCGACCCCGACCACCCCCCGTCCCCCACCCCCCTGCCTCCTGCGGCCCACGGGCCACTGCGCGGGGTGTCTTGTTCCTGGTCGCGGGGTCGCTAACGGGATTCTCTGACCCGTCCCGACAGATCGCGGAGGCCCTGGAGCGAGCCCACGCCGACCTCCGGGACGCCGGCCGGCAGATTGGGGACCTGAACATCCAGGTCACCATCATGAACTCGGGTGAGAGCCTTTTTATCGTGGTTCAATCAACAACACATCACGTGCACGTGGACACTTTTAATACATTTTTGCCAGAGTATCAGTTGCCAGTAGTCACTTTTTACTTTTACCTATTTCTTACTTTTCACACGTTTTACTTCTACTTTTTTATTCTTTTTTTTATCAGGTACTATATTACTAATTGTTCAGAGTTGTGTTAGTATTTCTGTTATTAAGAATACGGTTCAGAATAAAACATTTTACTGTACTTTACTGTACTTACTGCTGTACTTTGTTCGATTTGTTTCAAATTTGTAATACTTAAAAAGAAAAAAGAAATAAAGAAATGTTGAATCTTGAATCTGGTGGTAAAATAGGCACATTTTTAAAGTGTGTGTGTGTGTGTGTGCGTTTGTGCGTGTGTTTCCCCCCCCCCCTGCGACCCCCAGAGCTGGGCGTGCTGAGGGAGAAGCTGAGCAAGGGGGATGAGGAGAGGGCCCAGCTGGAGAGAAAGGTGACGCTGCTCTCGGCCACCGTCTCCTCCACCCTGGCCTCCTACAGCGTCCTGGAGCAAGCCATCGCCGAGGAGAGCGACATGTAAGCACCACCACCACTCCCACCACCACCAGCACAGCCACCAGCACCACCAGTAGCGATGTGTCGGCCGTTTGGCTTGCATGGCCGTTAGGGGTTTCTCAATTCTAAGATGCATCGCGATGCGGACATGTACGATTCTGCATCGATGCAGTGACAGAACATAATCGATTATAGCCTACTAACGTTGATGTAAAAAAAAAAAGGCGCTGGCAGCGGCTATTTTCAATGCAAACCCTATGAAGTTCAGCGCTTTTGGTCGCTCTGCTCCCAGTGCTCTGAGTTGAAAATAGTTCAACTTTTGGAGAAGCGCCGCACTCATCAATGTCACGTCTCTCTTGTCAGCCAATCAAAATTGAGGAGGGGGCGGGACATACGATATCAACATTGTCAACAAAGGCGGAGGAGAACCTTATACAGGCCGTCATGGACAACCCAGTTGTACTACACACACAAATCTTTTCGAAGGCACCACTCATGTGGAGAGCTGCTGCCAATGCCAGGACGCGATGTCTCTCCATTGTTTCAAATTAATTTATAATCAAAATAGACGAGATACGCTAGTGCAGGCCTGGCCAACCCGCGGCTCTTTGTCTGGTTTCATGGCTCTTGCGTTCATATTGAATTTTGTGGGTTTTTTTAGGGCTGTCAAAGTTAACGCGTTATCACAGATGTTGCGCCAAGGATGCGCAATGACGCTACCGTGAGGCGCGCGACGGGCTCCGAGTCAGCGTCTCTGGGGGGCGGGTCCGTTCATTCGCAGTTCTGATGGGGGGGGCGGGTCCGTTAATTCGCGGTTCTGATGGGGGGGCGGGTCCGTTAATTCGCGGTTCTGATGGGGGGGGGGGGAGGGGTCCGTTAATTCATGGTTCTGATGGGGGGTCCGTTCATTTGCGGTTCTGATGGGAACTAGATAAGACTATGAAAATGTTATTGCCCTGGCAGTGGCTACAAATATTTGTTGTGTGTGAGAGGAAGAGATGGGGAGATGTTCATGTGTGTGTGATGTGGCTCTTTGCAGTAACACAGTAAAAAAATTGGCTCTTCGTCTCTGACTGGTTGGCCACCCCTGCGCTAGTGTGACGTCACAACAAAGGAATGTGGAAGCGCTAGAAGAAACACGTGAGAAGCGCTCTGAAAAAGAGGTTGTGGTTATTGAGCTGCATCGAGATGCATCAAGATGCATCGTCGAATCGAATCGTGGACAGCTGAATCGTAATCGAATCGTGAGGCCAGTGAAGATTCACAGCTCTAATGGCCGTGGGCTCTGAGTGCGGTCGGTGGTCGGTTCCAACTCATTCTGAAAAAACTTCTTGTCACTCAAAAATCCTTCAAACACGTTTCTAAATAAACTTTGTAAAGAAACGAAACTAAAAATCCATTAACTCCAAAAAGAATGTTCAAATAGTGGTCGAAAGATTATATTCAACCACCGCTTCAGCTGCCCGACATTTATCTTTTTTAGACCACAAATATCCTGCTACCTGACCTGTGACCAGAAGTTTCTAGGCTACAGTATAAGAAAGAAATGCAACCCAAAGTGACCCAAAAGCTTGTGTGCAATGGTGGAATGATTACAACTTTAAACCACTTACTGATCTACATTGACATTAACATGAGCATGCTGCTGCATATGATGTGGGTAAATGGTAAAGGGAATTCATTTATATATCGCTTTTATCCAAAGTGCTTTACAGTATTGCCTCGCAGTCACCCATTCATATACCGACGGCGGTGCCAACCATGCAAGGTAACAACCAACACGTCAGGAGCAGTTAGGGTTCGGTGGTGTCTTGCTCAGGGACACCTCGACGCTTAGCTAGGCGGAGCCCGGGGATCGAACCAGCAACCTTCCTGTTGCCAGACAACCGCGATTACCTCCTGAGCTACTGCCCCTCCCTGCCCCCAGACAACTATCTCGGCGTCTTTGAGGAAGACGTCCAATGTACGCACCTGGTTCATTAAAGGGCCACGGCTTTTGTATAGTTTCAATGTGGCTAACGTATGCAAATGAGCAATGCTCTTGGCTTTGTGTCCTCCACACTGCATGCACCCTGACCCCCCCCCCCCCCCCCCCCCCGCTAAGTCTGTCCTGCCGGATGAGGCGCTTCGCAGCTCAGCAATAGATGCAAAATCTTACCCCAAGATTAGTACCATTTTTGCATCCGCGCTGCTGAAGTGCGTCGACGCGGAGAGCATTGGCAACATTACATTTCGGGCATTTGGCACTTTGTAAGTCGCTTTGGATAAAAGCGTCAAAGAGTACAATTGTAAGAGAGACCGCAATATATCACTGTTACACGAAGATAAGAATAGAGCAGGTTTCAAGCATTCATAGTTGCAAGGTTAATAGAACGAGTTTCATAATTGCTAGATTGCCTGCATAATAGCTGGAGGCGTTGTGTTAACTTATCCTTTTAATGATGCGTGGGAATTCACTGTCTGCCAAACGGCTAAATGGTCAAAGTGGGTCATTGTGGAGATTAAAAATAAAATGTGTGTGTGTGTGTGTGTGTGTGTATATATATATATATATATATATATATATATTTCTTTCTCAGGTTGCAGCAGTCCAGGAAGGACCATAAGCAGGCCGTGGACAAGGCAGACCAGTAAGTGATGACCTCTGACCTTTTGGCCCTACTCTACGTGCCTCTATGCTCGGCTGTGTTCCCTCGGGTGTTCCCAAATGCCTCTCGCCCACCAAAAGCAGCGATCCATGCTTGTGTCGCGTCTTGTCTCCCAGGCTGGAGGTGCTGCTGGGGCCCTCGGAGCAGCGCGTGCAGGAGCTGAGCGCGGCCCTAGCCCACAGCGAGCTGCAGCTGGACCTCCTGCAGGACCGGGCCGCCCGCCAGGCCCGGCACATCCAGCAACTGGGGGACACCTGCGCCCAGCTCTCCTCTGCCAGGGAGATGAACGAGGTGAGGAGGGTGGTGAAGGTGGTGGTGGTGGTGGAGGGAGGAGGACGGTGGACGGTGGACGGTGGACGAGGGGTAGGGGGAGAAGAACGACGATGGGGTGGAGGATGGTGGAGGAGGAGGAGGTGAAGGAATTGGAGGTGGAGGGGGGAGGAGAAGGTGGATGAGGTAGGAGAAGGTGGAGGAGGTGGTGGTCCATTTACCGTGTGTGTGTGTGGTGTGTGTGTGTGTGTGTGTGTGTATTCTCTCGCTGCAGTTCCTGCAGATGGAGAACGACGTGGTGCGGGAGCAGGTGGTGGAGTGCGAGGGCATGTTCCAGGCCAACCTGCAGGGCCTCCATGAGCGCAACATCCAGTGCGAGGACCTGAAAGCGGCCCTCTGTCGACTCCAGTAAGCTCCGCCCTCATTCGCCGCAAATCCCGTGAACGAGAGAGAGAGAGAGAGAGAGAGTCGTTATGGCAAAATACAAAGGTTTTAAGTGCAGGTGGACATTTAACGAACACGCCCTCCTGAAAGGATTCCGGGGCTCTGGCTCCTTATTGGTCCTCCTCACTGAGTGTGGTCACATGCTCACCAAGATTGAATGAATGAATGGCAAACCACTAAGTGGCCGTAGAAAGCCGGGTTTGTGAGGGCGCCGTGAGAGGGCCTGGTCTGTGGTGCTGCTGATATTACCTTTTATTTTATTTACGTTTGTTTAGCAGTGAAATAAGTCTGGTTTCCACCAATGTGCGCCTGTCGAAAGTCGGTGGAACCTGTATTTTATAGTCCGTTACGTACGTTCACACTACGTTGCACCATGCACCTGCTTTCCACCGTCGTAGATGCCAGTGCGATAGACCCACACGTCCCAAACATCGGTCTTGATGCTATCTCCTACCCAACCAGGGTAGGAATCTCATCGCTCTCCGAAACCAACAGCACTTACTGCCTTGTTTGTACGTACGTCTTGGCACTCCAGTAACAGTACTTGGCGTTGTGTAGCGTCTTCTTGCATGTTCTAGGTTGTTGGTGTGCCACTTACAATGGTACTTAATAATGGTACTTATCTTACTGTATTACTGTCAACCGAGCAATTATGAGCACTTGAAACTTGTTCTAATAACCCAGCAATTATGAATACTTGAAACTTGTTTCTATTGTAATTCCAATTACATTTCGGGCATTTGGCAGACACTTTTATCCAAAGCGACTTACAATACGTAGATTTGCAGATGGAAAGACGGCAATAAATCGTTGTGGTATATAAAGATAACGAGTTTCATATTGCTAGGTTGCAGGCATCAGAGAGAGCAAGAGCAGAAGTGCATTACCAAACATCTAAGAACATACAATAGGCTAAACAATGCTTAAGTACGATTATTTAGTGCCAAGACGTACAAACACACAAGTTGTAATCTTTATGTACCACCACCAGCGATATATTGCTGTCCCTCTTTCGACAAATGGATAACAAATGGAAATGGAAATGTTTATCTATTGGGAACGTTTAGAGACTTGAGATCTGGTTTAATTGGCCTTCAACAAATGTACTCTTTGTAAGTTGCTTTGGATAAAAGCGTCTGCCAAATGCCCTAAACGTAAATTTAATGTAATTGTGGAGCGTGAATATCTGCTGAACGAACCCAATATTTGATGTCACTGTCAACTGCAACCCCGTCTGGAAGCTGGCCTGGTGTGCTTTGGACCCGTCGTCCCCTCACCACTAACCCTGGTTCCTTCCCTGTGGTCAGGCTGGAGAAGGCCGCGGTGGAGGCGGAGCTGGAGGCCTCACAACTCGTGGCCGCGGGCAGCCAGCGGAGCCTGGGGGAGCAGCTGCTGCAGGGGGTCACCGTCGTCACCCTGGAGATCCACAAGCTGAGGGAGCTGACCAGCAGCCTCCACGCGGCCCCCGGGGATCCGGTAACCACAATCACCACACAGTCACCACCACCACCACAGTCACCACCACCTCCACCCCTCACACCACCACCACAGTCACCACCACCTCCACCCCTCACCACCACCACCACCACAGTCACCACCACCTCCACCCCTCACCACCACCACCACCACAGTCACCTCCACCCCTCACCACCACACAGTCACCACCACCCCCAGCCCTCACCACCACCTCCACCCTCACCAGCACAGTCACCACCACCTCCACCCCTCACCACCACCTCCACCCCTCACCACAGTCACCACCACCTCCACCCCTCACCACCACAGTCACCACCACCCCCAGCCTTCACCACCACCTCCATCCCTCACCAGCACAGTCACCTCCACCACTCACCACCACCTCCACCCCTCACCACCACAGTCACCACCACCTCCACCCCCACACAGTCACCACCACCACCACCACCACATAGTCACCACCTCCAGCACCTCCACCCCCTTCCACCACCAACTCCAGCCTCCACCACTACCTCTAGCCTCTACCTCCGCCCCTCACCAACACACAGTCACCACCACCACCCCTCACCAACACAGTCACCACCACCTCCACCCACCACCACATAGTCACCACCTCCAGCAGCTCCACCCCCTTCCACCCCTCACCACCACACAGTCACCACCACCAACTCCACCTACCACCTCCACACACCACACAGTCACTACCACCACCACCACACAGTCACTACCACCACCTCCACCACCACACAGTCATCACCACCTCCAGCCTCCACCACCACCTCCACCCCTCACCACCACCACACAGTCACAGTCTGCGTGTTGTCTCTCAAAACTCCCAGCCCAGTGTGGTGGTGTACGACGGCGGCGTTTCCCAGGCAACCACGCCCGCCCCGGACCGTCGCCAGCTCGGCACTAGCTCCTTCTTAGACGACGTCATGGTGGCGCTGAACGCTGAGAAGGAGGAGGAGGAAGAGGAGGAGGAACGAGGTCTGCTCTCTCTCTCTCTCTCTCCCCCTCTCTCCACCAAAATGTATTTCATATACTTTATGTGCATCGCAAGATAGAATTCTGACACTCATTTGTTTCTCTCTGGTTCATTTCTCTCTCGCTCTCTCCTCTCAGACGATGTTCAGCAGCCTCCCCACTTCGACGGGCTGCTCAGCAAGACCAGCGCCTTCATGCCTGTCGTCACGCCCAAGAAGGTCCCGGGGGTGAGGTTGGAGACTGAGTCTGACTCGGAGGCGGAGCTTGGGAGCGGTGGCGGCGGCGGCGGCGACGACGACCTGCCCTCCCTGCTGCCCGAGCTGTCGGCCACCGTCTCCGAGCTGGTGTCCACGCTGGAGGCCCTGCTGCAGCGCAAGGACTCCCAGCTGGAGGAGCTGCGGACCACCGTGTACGTTTTGCTGCTGCTCCTCGTCACCTCTTAAAGTGGTGGCCTCGAAGATTTCCGTGTTGTGCTCTTTGGCGACTCCTATGGTGCAAAAGGGGTAATTGCGGCCAAACGGCGTCGCAGAGGTGATGTTGGTCAGTCCGCTGGCAGTTGGCACCCGGGGGCCACGCCTCCATAACAAATTGACGTAGTACACATGAAGAAAAGGGTTTAATTTCAGCCGTTCAGAATCTAAGATAATTAGAAAAGATCCCAGCAGCTTTAACAGTTCAGCATTTTCACAGTACAGACCTCGACCGAGAACTGAGGGCAGTGTAAAAATACAAATATAAAAAAAACCCTGAAATAAGTAAGTAAATAAGTCCTTGGTTTCTCTGTGTTGTGTCCTCGCGTTGAAGCCCTGGGTGTCTTTTTTTTTTAACATTTTGTAATTCCCTGTGTTGTTCCAGCTGTGGCCTGCAGAGGGCGCAGCAGGCCGCCGCCAGCAGACAGCGGGAGGAGCTGCTGCAGCTGGCCACTCAGCTGGAGAAGGGCAACCTGGCGCTGCAGCAGAAAACTCAGGTACCTGGAGAGAGAGAGAGAGAGAGAGAGAGAGAGAGGCCAGCGAGGGCCACCACCAGGCACCAGTAGGGGCAGCGGTGCGCCAACACGTGGGCCAGCATGGCTGCCACAAGTACAGTTGCCATGCGGGGCCCGTTCCCGCTCAGACGATAGCCATTTGATTATTATTATTATTTATTTTTTTTCCCCAGGATGAGAAGACCCTGAGTAACCTGATGGCTGACGTCAGTGAGGCTCGGGAGACTCTCAAGAAGTACAAGACCGAGAACCATGTAAGCAACGCAAGTCAAATCAACATTATTTATATAGCACCTTTCATACAACATGCAGCCCAAAGTGCTCCACAAAGCAAGATTAAAACAGCCCAGACCTAAAAACAGAAATAGACAATGACGAATAGAAATTTGCAGGACTAAAAATTACAACAATAAAATATTTAGAAAATACATAGAAATCAGAAGATGGATAAAAACAGGTCAATAAAAACATCAAAAGTAAAGGATAAACATTTTATAAAAACCAATGATTAAGACTGATAAAGCCAAGCTAAAGAGATATGTCTGAAGGTTTTATTTAAAAATAATATAATGTCTACAAACAGTACAGAGGCGGGATAGTCCGGTGGTTTCTGTGTTCGATCCCGAACGTCCCCAGTGACCTCCTCCTCACTCTTACCTGCCTCTTGTTAAAGTCTCTAAAATAACATGGCTTTTATCTAACGTGTAGGGCACTTAATAAACCCTGCCATCCATCCATCCATCCACCAGCCTGTATGGCGGGCCTTCACCAGCGATCCATGGCACCATTTTGACACCTGTTGATATATTTTAATTCCCTGTGTTTCATTAGGTGCGTGTGTTTTGGCGACAAAAACGCTGGTGTCTCGAGGGGGCAGGTGGTGGTGGTGGTACCGGGGGATAAAGGAGGGATTAAACACCGTCAAGCTCTGGTAGCCACACTGAGGGCCCCGCCTAGCCGGGCTGGACGGCTCCGTGGTGGTGGTGGTGATGATGATGGTGGTGGTGGTGGTGGTGCCAACGGGATTAATTTGACCCGGTGCTCGGACGCCAGGCTTCAGGCTTCATGTCTTAGGCTTTAGGCTTTAGGCTCCAGGCTTTAGGCTCCGCCACGTTAGGTGTGAGGATGTTGGCTTTGCCCAACCGTCTGTGAGCATAGCGGAGGACATGGACGGGCCGGCCAGGAGATGTTGTTTTTAGTGGCGAGAGTACACACTGTACAGTCAACACCGTCTGTGCACCAACTGGCTCCTGGAGAGGGAGAGAGATGCAGATTTTTGACATGTTTCTGCAAGAGGGTCGTACACCCATTGTACCCATTATACATATTTTGGGGCTTTCAGAGCTTGCATGGGCCTGTGACGTTGTGGAGGGGCTGAAGAATATGTTCAAGGTGGAGATGGAAAGGGGGAGGAACGGTGAGGGAGTTGGTGCAATGCTACCCGACGCCACTAGGAGGCAGCATTTCACCAGCTCCCTGCAGGGCGCCGGAGAATAGCACAGATGTACTTTTAATCAGCGATGTTGACACTGGTTTGCGGCGCAGTGAACTAGCAGTCAAGTGAAGTCAGTTTATTTATAGAGCACATTTAATATAAAACAACACCAGAGTGCTTTACAGGGAGAGATGAACACAGTAATGATCAAATATAAAAACACATAAATAAGAGGATATATGTAAATTAATAAAAGCATAGAATATCATAGTAAAATCATCAACACAAACGGCATTACACAAACGACAAATTACAAACAAATAAAAGGCAGAGTGTGGTCAGGGATATCTTCATGATGGAAGAGATTAGAGTCTTTAGGTGAGTTTTAAAAATATCAATGGAGGGGGAAGATCTAATTGTTCGTGGCAAACTATTCCACAGTTTAGGGCCAACGACTGAGAACGCTGCTGGGTTACCTTTTTAGTTTTTAACTGGGTGCGTCGAACGGAGAGCAGTTCAGCGACGTAACCTGGAGCCAGCCCACGTAGCGCTTTAAAAACTAAGAAAATAATTGTCAAAATCGATTCTGTGTCGTAAACAAGCCGTCTTCTCTCGCGTCTCTCTCTTCCGCAGGAGTTGCGGCAGGTCCTGCAGCGGTTGCAGGCGGAGTCCCGGGCCCTGAGGGACGAGCTGCACAGAGCGGGCCCCTCGTCGTCCGGCAGCACGGCCCCCAGCTGGACCAGAAAATCCAGCTCCTCCAAGAGGTACCGTCAACCCCCCCCCCCATTTCCACCCTCCCTCCCCCAGGCTTTTATTGTGAAAATCAACACCATGCTGTGCAGATCGCAGGTTTTTCCATTGTATTTTCTTTTGCTTTGTTTTACTGTTTTATTTTGCTTTTGCTTTGTTTTACGATGCTTTATTTCGTTTTTGCCACTTTTCAAAATAAAAGCTCACACTTGGTGGCCCCACCGCCCCCTCTCTCGATCGACGGGGGCCAAGGGTGGGCTTTTAATTTGAAACTCAACACCACCATGATGACGGTACAGCGCTTTATGACCTGTGTCTGTGGAAAGCACAGACTTACTTAAAAAAACTAAAATTAATTTGTTTCGGAAAACCGCGGTCGAATGTGAATTCTACTACGACTGTTGTTGTGGTTGTTGACGTGGGGTGGCCTATCATCCTCTTAACTGTGAGCGTGTGACCTCTGTGTGACCTCCGCGTGACCTCCGTGCGACCTCCAGGTGGAGAGGCTGAAGCAGAGTCTGCTGGAGACCGAGCAGTCCAAGAACAAGCTGCTGGAGAAGACCAAGAGACACGTAAGCCCCCCGGCCTGCCGTCACACCCACCCGGCAGAGAGCTAAATCTGAACCGTCCTCGCAGCAGCAGACGGAGCGCATGTATCGCGACGACCGCTCTCGTAGCTCAATGTGTGGTGGTGGTTTTTTTTCCATTTATGTCTCCATAGCGACTGGTCTACCAAGCCAACGAGCAGAGGATGGAGAATGAACTGGGGATGCTGGACAATATGCTGGAGAAGGCTCGGAAGGTAACCAAACAACCAACTAACATGTTTGTTTTCTATAAGTGTCGAGGTGTCCCTGAGCAAGACGCCACCTAACCCTAACCGCTCCTGACATGTTGGTTGTTGGATGAATGTGAGGCAACACTGTAAAGCGCTTTGGATAAAAGCGATATATAGTGTGTGTGTCTGTGTGTCTGTGTGTGTGTCTGTGTCTGTCTGTGTCTGTGTCTGTGTGTGTGGTGTGTGTGTGTGTGTGTTAACCGCGGCGTGTTCTTCCCGCTCTCCAAACACAGACCTTGATATCCATCCCAGACGTGGTGCAGGACTGCGAGGAGCTCCGGAAGCTGTTGGATTACATCTGTTGATTTCTCTTTGTTTTGTTTTGTACTCAAATTTCCCCCAGAAATATTTGTATTGTTTTCTAATAAATAAAACGTGTTGTTTATGATGATGTGCATCGTTGGTGTCTTTGTGAGTATGGCTTTCCAAACCTTCTGGTACAAGATTCATTAATTGGTTGTTGTTGTTGTTGTTGTTGTTATTATTACTTTTAATTGAAAGTCAACTTTGCCATGCAGGCTATTAACTGGGAATACCTTCCAAGATGTACCATAGTGTCAATATGGTAAA
This sequence comes from Coryphaenoides rupestris, assembly GCA_002895965.2. NCBI lineage: Eukaryota > Metazoa > Chordata > Actinopteri > Gadiformes > Macrouridae > Coryphaenoides > Coryphaenoides rupestris. The sequence continues at coordinate 60,215 of PIJE02001296.1, read as the reverse complement.
AAAAAAAAAAATTTCCCCCTCAATCAACAATTCTGTAGATCTTTATTTAGTTTTCATCAATAACCATCAGCAGTGTCTATTCAAATTGGAAGACGTTTTAATATATAGAAAAAATATTATTTTAGAATTTAAAATTTAAAAAAATATATAAATGTTGTATAGAAAGAAAAAATATACCTGCAGTAGGTCTACGTTTAAGCCTATTAGATGAGTGGGTTTTTTTTAATAAGGTTTCTTTATAATAAAAAAAAGTAAAAGCAATTAACTATTATATTCACAATTAATGTGTAAGAAACAGACTCAGCACTTGGACATGGTTGACATTTCTGAATTGCTACTCTGGTCTTTTCTTTACTCTACACTATTTTCCTTCTATTTCCATTGGGCCAACCATTTGCTAACCAAGAATAAAATCAGAAGCTTACGTTAGCTTATGTTTTATTTGTCTTTCTAATAAAGCGACTGCGCCCATAAGTTTATTTTGGTGCTGGACTTGTGTCTATAAAGACACGGAGGAGTGATTTTGTCGTATTTAACGTGAGCACTGCTGATCAAGTCGTCAAATTGGTTGTTCTTGATTGGGGGACTGATTGGCGGCAGATAGAGGAGATGGGGGAGATATGGGCGCAGCTCTTTGTTTAAGTGCTGTGCAGCAGATGTCTGGCCCCGATAAGGAGCTGCTGTCACAGGCCCCTGGTGAGGTTGGTGGCTCCTGTAGGAGACCTGAGATGTGGAAAGCCAACACTAAAAAAAAAAGGTCTAAAAAAACCTCCGTCTAAAGTAACATTTCAACAAGCTACATATTGATTGAGGATTGAAGAAACATTTTTTTTATTTCAATTTTATTAGTTATTGTTTGTTTTTAATTGTGTGCATTAAATGCACACAATTAAAAACAAACAGAATAACTCAAAGTATAGCCTGTTGTTCAATTGTGCTGTGTAAAACATGCTTAAATATTATTCATGTATACACATAGCCTTCACACACGTAAAGTAAGCAAAAATCTGAAGCCATTTAGTAGTTTAATTCTGCATTTATATACAGCAATCTGCCGACCAAATTCATGCAAAAGCACTGCTGTCCTTTCTCAAAGCAAGCCGTTTATTTAAAATGATGAAACATAATTTATACACTTTTTTTGTTATAAATCAACTTACATCTTTCACTCCACTTACAACTATGGGACATTTCCTATAGTGCTTTAAGTCCTGCTATAGTCCCCCTAGAAGGCCAATTTAAAGTGGGTTTCGTAAAAATCTTTGGTCTGAAGTTAAAGTCGTATACAAAATAAAACAACACCACTACAGATAAAGTCCCGAAATGTCACATTAGTTTTTTTTTTTTTTAAGGTTTCTAATCCTTGATCATAATAAAAAATTCCCATTATAGTCTTTTCCCGATCTTAGTGGGTGGGGGGGTGGGGGGGGCACCCAAAGTCTCAAATGGCCGACACAAACCTCTCCATGTTCCCCGGGTATGTGGCGTGTCTTAGGTAGCCCCCGGTGTTAGCCATGGGCCCCGGGGCCCCGTTGTACTGCGAGAAGGAGCCCAAGTGTACCGGGGACACGGCTCGGGCGTAATGGTCCAGCGACTCCACCGTGCGGCCCGTCATCCCGTAGCCCTGGTGGCCGGGCCCGTGTCCGAACGAGCCCTGGGCCCCGTGAGGGTGGGGGTGGTGGTGGGGGTGGTGAGGGTGGTGGTGGGGGTGGGCGGCCAGGCCGTGCGGCCCAGAGTAGGGGAACCCCACGTGGGTGGAGCCCCGTGGTGAGGACGAGCCCCCTCCGCAGGTCTGGCTCTGGAAGCCCGGCATCCCACAAGGGGGTCCTGAGTTCTGCGCCCCCCCCTCGGGGCTGTACCCCCGGCCACCGACTGCTGCATCGCTATGGGCGGTGGTTGCTGCTGCTGCTGCTGCTGCTGCTGCATGACCTCCGGTCCGATCAGGGTGTTGATGCTGAACATGCGGGCTTGCGCGGGACCAAAGCTGGCGGGCGGCGAGGGCGAGGGGTAGTAGGCGGAGGAGGGCAGCTGCTGGCCATAGCTGGTGCTCACCGCCATACCGGGGTAGAGGGAGTTGCCGTAGACTGCTGCCGCCGCAGCCGCTGAGCGGGCGATCTGCGCCGGAGAGAAAACGGACGCCGCCTCGTGGACGTACGGCGAGTAGGTGGTGAAGTCGCATCGCTTGAACCGCTTCCGGCGGCGCAGGAAGCTGCCGGACTCAAACATGTCCTCTGCGTTGGGGTCCAGGGCCCAGTAGTTGCCCTTTCCCGGGCGGCCGGGCTCCCGGGGGATCTTGATGAAGCAGTCATTGAGCGTCAGGTTTGTGGCGGATGGAGTTCTGCCACTTCTTGGAGTTGTCCTTGTAGAAGGGGAAGCGCTCCGTGATGAACTTGTAGATGCCGCCCAGCGTCAGCTTGCGGTCGGGGCAGTTGGCGATCGCCATGGAGATGAGGGCGATGTAGCTGTACGGGGGCTTGCCGCGCTGCAGGGGCCTCTTCCTCCGCCGCCCCCCGCCCCCCCGCGGCTGGTCCTCGCCCGCGTCCCCCTCGCCGTTGCTCGCGGGTTGGGAGATCTCAGTGGGAGATTCCTTCTCCACCTTCACCACCATGGGCATGGTCATGGGAGGCCCCTCGACGCCTTCGGGGTGGAAAACACAAAAACGGAAGAACTCTTTTTAAGCACGTGAAGTGACAGGAAGCCGTGAAAATCCTCAGAGCTTAAAGGTACTTAAGTTTAACAGGTACTATGTGTGTGTCTTTGTTTACCTTTGGAAGTAACTCACTTGTCCTCGAACCCGAGATAAGAATCCTCCTCCAATTTGTCCTTCGTCAACTTCAAATCGGTCGCGTCTTTCCAAGTGCAGAGTGCTGGCATCCACGGCGGTGACGACCCGCTGGATAATTCCCTGAGTAGTACTATTAGTAGTAGAAGTAGTAGTACTATTAGCAGTCGTAGCTGTAGGTAGGTGTATGTGTGTGTGCGGGAGTGTGTGTGTGTGTGTGTGTGTGTGTGTGTGTGTGTGTGTGAGGAGTCGAGGCGACACCTACGTGCTCCTCTGCCGGGGTTTTGTTGCGAGTGCGAGTCGCCGCTGGTAACCTGAAGACTGAGTTCCAGCGAGGCGCTACGAGGGGGCCACACCTCCACCTCCACCTCCTCCTCCCCCTCCTCCTCCACCTCCTCCTCCTCCTCCACCTGAACGCATCACATGGTCCTCTCGCATACCTGCACGGATCGCCCGGCAGGCTCTATTGTCCGAAACCTCGCGACTCAATGCACCTCTTCTCCCTTTTGTGATGCAAACGCGCTCCTTTTTTTTGTGGGAATCGTGCTATGTGTTTATGCGCGAGTTTTCCCTCATAATTGCGCTGCATAATGGTCTCGTTAATAATAATTTGTCCATATTTAAAAAAATGTATTGATCGAAATATTTTTGAAACAGAATTAGTTATATTCCCTAAAACGCTTTGTTTCTGCGTAAACCGGGTAAGGATTTATGTCACCCCGATCCAGCCGCTTTCACGTTATCTTTTCTTTTTGTTTGGTGAACTCATAAAAACAATACTTTATGTTACTATTCAAATCCGTCTCCCTAAGTAGACCTCAGTGTATTTAAAAACTTCCAAAATGGGCCACGCTGTTTTGTCGCTTAACACTAAAGGACCTCTTTAGCGGTAATGTAAGCTAGATATTGTTTTTGTTCCTTTCTCTCCTGTTTGCTTTGCAGCAGCAGTCCGCCCGGCCAGCTGCCAGTGGCCGATGTAAATGTCCAGACAAAGACGATCGCCATGCAAAACTCGGGTCGTCGTCATTATCATCTCCCCACGCCACCAGATACATTACACTCACCGGGGGCTGTCTGTACGTATGTATTAATTTACTTTTTTTTTTACGTACACATTTGTAGTCCTGAATCTAGTCGTCTTTTTTTCTCTGATTGGTGATTTCTGAATTTGTATTTCATGCTTAAAACAAACAAACAACAAACAAAGTCAAGATTCTGCAGCCAGAAAGAATGCAAGCATTGGACCTCGACCCAAACCAGCATGGGCAGCAGACCCTGAAGGACTCTGTCTCTCTCTCTGTCTCTCTGTCTCTCTCTCTCTCTCGCTTTCTTTCTCTGTCTCTCTGTCTCTCTCTCTCTTGAAGTGTCTCCATCAGGAAGCACCATCTCTCTGTTAACCTCCAGGAAAAAGCTCAGGTCTCCAGTCATCCTAAGCTCTTAAACAAACAGACAGACAGAGAGAGAGAGAGAGAGAGAGAGCGAGAAGAGACGAATGAGAGAGAGAGAGAGAGCGAGCGAGCGAGCTGAACATGGCCGCATGCTTACAGCGTTCACACCACCCTGGCGTCGGCGGTTAGTGCGAGGCGAGGGAAGGTGGGGAGGGAGCTATGGAGGCGAGGGTTAGGTCCCTCAGACAACAGCACGATGAAAGCTTCACTCGCGCGGGGATGTGCCGAGCAGGGCTGGGTCCCTTTCGAGGCCCTTGCCAATGGTCCGCTGTCAGCACCCAGGCGGAGCCACCCCCCTGGATCTCCCTGTGTTTCCACTGAGCTGTGGAATCCTCCTGTGGGTGAATCAAGGGTTGAGCGATCCTGCGTGTGTTTGCGAGGCCAAGGCCAACGTGCCAAGTCTTCACAGCTTTGCGTACTGTGGATTTGGATTCTATGTGCGGGTTTCGGCGGAAGTTCCCGGCCCTAACATGAACCCTAATCCTAACCCGAACACTTGACCCTCCCCGAAGTCTGCCCTAGGTCTTCCCTAAGTCTACCCTAAGTCTACCCTAACCCTACCCTAAGTCTACTCTAACCCGACCCTAACTCTACCCTAAGTCTTCCCTAAGTCTACCCTAAGTCTACCCTAACCCTACCCTGTCTACCCTAAGTCTCCCCTAACCATACCCTAAGTTTACCCTAAGTCTACCCTAACCCGACCCTAACTCTACCCTAACCCGACCCTAACTCTACCCTAAGTCTTCCCTAAGTCTACCCTAACCCTACCCTGTCTACCCTAAGTCTACCCTAACCCTACCCTAAGTCTACTCTAACCCGACCCTAACCCTACCCTAAGTTTACCCTGACACAAAGCCTTACCAAAGAAATCCTAACCTTTACCAAAACCCTAACATTTACATTTACATTTAGGGGCATTTGACAGACGCTGTTATCCAAAGCGACTCACAATCAATACATTTGTAGAAAGAGAAACAGCAATGTATCACTGTGGTGCATTCAAGCATCCACAGTTGCAAGGTTAATAGAACTGAGTTTGATAATTGCTCGGTAGCCTGCATAACACTTCACCCTAACCCTAACAGTCTTGCCTGGCAGTTCTATGCAATTCAAATCTACGTTTAAAGTCTGCAGACACATGCAGACACAACCCAACCTCGCTCTCTTTCCTCCTCACCGCCATTCCTCCTCCAGGTGGTCTGGTCTTCACCTCAAGAGACGTTCGGTTAAGGCGGAACACCATTAAATATATATGTCTATGTCACTCACTGTGCAAGCCTATATAGCGAGGTAACACAAAGTACGTTTCCTCCTTGATAGCCGGGGTTCATCCGTGGATTTATTTATATATTTGACAGGACGCGATGACAGGAGTGATGGACGTATCGTTTGTCGAGGACCTCACCCAGCGCTGAACACCGCCATGCTCCGTGAACGCGAACAATTAGCGATGACTAATCTCTCAGATATACACACACACACACACACGCACACACACAAACACACAAGGGCCCCCGGGGACGAGGCTAATACCTGCCACCGCTCGGTTATGTCTCACGACTTGGCATCGCACCGCATAGCCACAGCCACAGCCGCAGCCGCACACACACACACACACACACACACACACACACACACACACACACACACACACACACACACCACCACCACCACCGACACCACCGCCGACACCGACATGGACATCGACGGTCAATATTGACTCGTGATCCCGTGTTTTTGTGCCACGCGGTGTTAGTGGGTTTTTAAGAGGCGGCAGCGTCGCTGGACGGTGACCCTGTCAACAGGCCGGCGACACCGCGTCTGTTTGCCTTTCATATGAGACGGATCATTGTAGCTGGTCGGACGACAAAAGGGAATTATACTTGTTTAATATCCCGAAGTGAGATACTTGTCACGGAGCCCAATTACACTTCCCGCCAAATAAAATAGAAAATAAAAAACGTGCGTTAAACCTGTTCTGTTGCTGGGCTCGTTTCACTTAACATATCCTGTATGTGTTACTCTAACTACACTTTCATTACACTCCTTAAGTCTGGATCTTGAATTGCAGAACTACAATTGTAAAAAAATGTAAATAGTATGCCTGTGTATTATTCATCCATTGATGGAGACTTATGTAGTTGATTGTATTGTTTTATTAGTGTGGTTGCAGGGTGTTTTACAAAACCTTTACGATTACTTAAATCGGACTTTTACGTTCGTCTTTGACACTTTTGATCGTGAAATGTGAGTAAAAGCAACAGTCCTACGACGGCGGTTTTCTCTGGACACCGAAGAAACGTACAGTAGGTGGAATGAAGGTTTCCCCGCTAGTTACGTTTAGTGCTCGGCTTTTACTTACATTTACGATAACGTGCCAAATATAACAGCAAAACACCTGTTAACCCGAAGACCTAACCCTAAAATAAAAACCCTCAACCTTAAATCTAACCCGTAAAACCAAACTCTAAAAACCTAACCCCAAGAGGAAACCCTAACCCTGAAGCCAAAAGCGAACACAAAATCTTAACCCAGTGGTGAACCCAAAATAAATGGAGGACATTAGACCTGTCGAGTAAGACCTGTTTAAGTGCACTTAAAATAAGTACATTTTGGCTTATTGTCAAAAATGTGTGTGCGTGCGTGTGTGTGTGTGTCCTGTGTTGTTTCCGTTATAAAGGTTGCAACAAGTTTCCATTGAGAAGCGATAAATAAGCAAATGTATATGCAAACATTTAATTATGGTGTTTGTCAAAGTATTGTTTTGTAATACGCGTGAACGCTGCCGGGCGTGTTGAAGTGACACACGGTATGGTGACGGCACGGCGGAGACGTCACTTCCAACATGGGCGCCGTCTCCGGTTCTTAAATGGCTTTTCTGGTGGAAACAACGTGAGCGCATCCTTCTGACAACAATACTTTGTCAAACACTTGTGTTCATTTGTGCATATATATTTGTTTTATTCCTTTGCTTTCTCGCTGACATCGTAGTGTGCACCTTTAAAACTGTATAACGATCACTGCCGATTGCAACGTACCTCGCTCAAATCAATAACTAGTAAGTAATCAATAATAATTCCATAATTATAACTTATAATTTATGAGACTATACTATAATTCATAGATAACACTAATAACTTTATTTGTATAGCACCTTTAAAAACAGAGTTGACGAAGTGCTTTGACAGACAAAGCAAAAACAGGTTACTGAGAAGACAATATAACAACAGGAAGAAATACAGACAAACAAAAACCAGACAAGATCACGGTAAAGTTAAGATAAAACAATAGACAATAAAAAAGACAATAAAAACATTTGAAAAATAGAGAGACGTTGCTCTATTATCTTGGTCCACATGAACACACGGCTTGTTGGTAGTTTTTCCCGACCCCACATTCTGCCTCGACCACGACCTCTGCTCCGGGGGCCTTGGGACGGACACACACACACACACACACACATACACACACACACACACATACAC
>PIJE02001296.1:45000-47500 GCA_002895965.2 Coryphaenoides rupestris | reverse complement strand
AAAGAGAGACGGCGCCATGTTGGAGTGACGTCACCGCCGTGCCGTCACCATACGTGTGTCACTTCAACACGCCGGCGCGTTCACGTATTCAAAACAATACTTTGACAAACACCATATTAATGTTTGCATATACATTTGCTTATTTATTCGACATTTGCTTATTTATTCGCTTCTCAATGACTTGTTGCACCTTTAAACGAACACACAGACACACCACAGCGCCCCCAATTTCGAAATAGCCCCCAATTACTTTTTTAGGTGCCACTAAATAACAAACTTTACCGACGTCTGATCCATTAAAACTCGATTTTCATGCTACATTTGCTTATTTATTCGCTTCTCAATGACTTGTTGCACCTTTAAACGAACACACAGACACACAGCACACGCACGCACACACATTTTTGACAATAAGCCAAAATGTACTTATTTTAAGTGCACTTATTTTAAGTGCACTTACTCGACAGGTCTAATGTCCTCCATTTATTTTGGGTTCACCACTGGGTTAAGATTTTGTGTTCGCTTTTGGCTTCAGGGTTAGGGTTTCCTCTTGGGGTTCGGTTTTTAGAGTTTGGTTTTTACGGGTTAGATTTAAGGTTGAGGGTTTTTATTTTAGGGTTAGGTCTTCGGGTTAACAAGTGTTTTGCTGTTATATTTGGCACGTTATCGTAAATGTAAGTAAAAGCCGAGCACTAAACGTAACTAGCGGGGAAACCTTCACTCCACCTACTGTACGTTTCTTCGGTGTCCAGAGAAAACCGCCGTCGTAGGACTGTTGCTTTTACTCACATTTCACGATCAAAAGTGTCAAAGACGAACGTAAAAGTCCGATTTAAGTAATCGTAAAGGTTTTGTAAAACACCCTGCAACCACACTAATAAAACAATACAATCAACTACATAAGTCTCCATCAATGGATGAATAACACACAGGCATACTATTACATTTTTTACAATTGTAGTTCTGCAATTCAAGATCAAGACTTAAGGAGTGTAATGAAAGTGTAGTTAGAGTAACACATACAGGATATGTTAAGTGAAACGAGCCCCCCCTCTCTCTCTCTCTCTATCTAAATTAAATTCAATTCAATTTAATTTCAATTTAAGACTTGACTTTATTCCTAATAATCTGAATTATCGTCATCATTATAATACATGTCATTTTATGAAACACTTTTCAATGTACACAAAGACACTACACATACGTTTAAGAGGATATTAAGACGTACTCTATCTAAGAGAGCAGGTTGTTTTGATTTTAAAGAGCTTTATCGGCATGGGACACGTACATTTACGTTGCCAAAGCGAGTGGTAAATAAAAACAAAAACAAAACAAATGTAATTTACAATTGTCGATTTACAAACATGTACAATTGCAGATATTCTATAACAAAGAAATATGTAAACAAAGCTGCAATATTGCAATGAAATGTATAATATATCTTCTCTCTCTCTCTCTCTCTCTCTCCTTCTCTCTCTCTCTCTCTCTCTCTCTCTCCCTCGCATGCTTCATGTCTGTAAGGTTTACTTCGGAGAAACTCTGGTGGTTGAGATGACTCCAAGTGACAGCGACTATCACTATAGTACTATAGTACACTATAGTACAATAGTACACTATAGTACAGAAACAAATCAAGGTAAACTGCTGTATGTATGACGTGAAAAGATAACATGGTTTATATTTCGGTTTATTCCTTTTAAAACTTTAGTTAGCTATGCTGAGACGAAACCATCGGGCCGTTGTTAAGGCGTTCAACAGTACCTGGAGGTTTCTGTTACATTTCGCGTTACGTTTGGTCTCTCTCACCCATTTGATATCGATATGTTTTCCGCATATATCTTCCTTTCAATTTCCTATTTAATTGAAATGATCTCCTCTTGTCAAACGAATATTGTACCGTCCAGTAATTCTGCAGCATTTCTATCGTCCAAATATCTAATCATTTTGAATTAGGATTTATTAAAGTGTGTATCTTCGTCTTTCTATCACTCGCTCGCACACACACACACACACACAGACACACACGCGCACACACACACACACACACACACACACACACACACACGCACAGTAAGAGGTGTACTGAGGACGTGGCAACAATTACCTGCATGCTTGATTGCGATCGTGAGAACAGGATCCACCTGGCCAGAGCTGTGTGGGTGTGTGTGCGTGTGTGTGTGCGTGTGTGCGTATGTGTGTGTGTGTGCGTGTATGTGTGCGTGTGTGCGTGTGTGCATGCGTGTGTGTGTGTGTGCATAGTTCAAGTTCAAGTTCATTTATTTGTCGTTCATTCATATCCACAGTCGGCCATGCACGAACAAAATGGCGTTGCTCACGGACCAAGGTGCTAACATAAAACACACTAAAATACAACATGATGTAGAAATACAACAAAAAAACTACAATACGAAAACCCCGTGTATAGATATAATTATCAGCACATGTACACACAGTGCACAGCGCAAACTATAAGAATTTAAATAATGTAAGTAATGCCGAA
>PIJE02001296.1:35000-37500 GCA_002895965.2 Coryphaenoides rupestris | reverse complement strand
TATATGTGACCGTCACGAGTGTACTACATTTTGATGTATAGATTACGTATGTGGAGTTATATTGTGGGCGGGATGGCAGTTTTTAAAATGGCGTGATCAGTGGTGGAAACCCTTCTGTCGCAGGAGGTGACAGCTTGAAACTGCGTGAAAATACGGGCTTTGGCTCTGCAATGATGTTACTTCTAGGCTCATAAATCCAAAAGTATAAGTCTGTTTGTTTCCATAGTTACATATATGTGACCGTCACGAGTGTGGCTACATTTTGATGTATAGATTACGTATGTGGAGTTAATATTGTGGGCGGGATGGCAGTTTTAAAAATAGATTTTTTTTTTTTTCGTCTGCTCCACGCCTCTAACGTGACATCACCCGCTCTAACCCGGCGCAATACACACCCATGTTAAACTGTCTGAGGAGCTGAAAAATCAATTAAGTCTGAACTGTAATTGTGTCAAAAGTATGAATGTTATGAAAATTGTGAAATCATGTGTGAATTCATCCAAGTTTCCTGAACGTTTTAATGTTTGAATGGAGTTTCTACCTGAATGTATGAATGAATGGGAAGAGGTTGAATATGAGTGGTTTTGGACACATTTTGAACACTCACCCCCATTCATTTCAATGGGGCAAAAATGCTGTTAAATGTTGAATATTTCGGAAAGTAATAATGGTATGTACAAACAATTAGTAGCACTCGATCTCCCGGTCAAGGCGCACGTTTTGATGTATTTTTTGCGTTGTGTGCTGGCAACGCTGCGAGACTAGTTCCGCGCCGAAAAAACGGCGGAAGAATAAATAATAAAAAAAAAGATAAGTATGATGGAGAGTAATAGTGTGCTTTGCATTGCAAAGGCACCCTTAATAATAAATCATCTGCATATAGGCTAATTTTGTGTTGAGAGTTGTTGGCCTGAATTCCTTTGATTTTGTGTTTTTTGCTGTGTATTGCTGCTGCAAGTGGTTCAATGAAGATGGCAAAGAGGGAAGGAGAGAGTGGACATCCCTGTCTGGTTCCTTGGTGCAGTGTGAAGCTTGGTGAGGTGATCCCATTTGTGACAAACTGTGGCCTTAGGTGAAGTGTACAGTGTTGTTACCCAATGGATGAACGACTCTCCAAACCAAATTTACGGAATGTAGTGAATAAAATGTCCAGTTAACCTTATCAAATGCTTTCTCTGCGTCTAGTGATACAATTGTAGTCTCTTGTTGTTGTCCTTGTGCCAATACTGATGAAATTAAAAAGTCTACGGATGTTATCTGATGCATGTCTGTTTCTTAATGAAGCCTGTCTGATCTGGACACACACATGACTTTAATATCAAAAGGATCTCGCTTGACACACCGAATTAACAAAACAAAACTAACGGCAAGGTTGGTTTGCAGCTCCTTAGTAGCTCAAACAGAGAGGCCGTTTGTTTCCAGGGTTGACAGCGAGGCTTTGTCCACTGTATCTTCTGTGGTGTCAGCAAATCAATTTCCAAATACAAACCACTGGAAAAGCATGACCTTTGGAAGAAACATCTAACAAACGGCGTAACGGATTCTTGCCCCCTCCACCGGCCGCACCACACACACACACACACACAGCACACACACACACACACACACACACAGGTGTCACACACCACACAGCACACACACACACACACACACACACACACACACACACACACACACACGAATAGCTAAACTTAACTGCCCCCAAACCTAGATCTAAACCATTTCAAACGTTATACCTAATCTCCTTAACTTCCTATCTAAGCCTCAGTTTCAAACTTTACTCTCAAATCTAAACATAATATTAACTAAAATGCTGTGAAAAGGATTCCATCCCATATAGATATGGTGTCTAGATCAGACTACCAGCCTCTCCAGTGGAATTGTAGCAACTAGTAAAGCTGATCTATCTGGTTTGTAATGGCTAATCACACTCACACCTGGTGGTATAGTAAGGGGCCCTTTAAGTGCACGTATGTTTGTGTTGATTAAATGTATATTTCTTTAACCTTCCTCAAACAGGGTCATGTCTGCAGCCCTCAGGAATTCCGGCCTGTCGCCGTCTGACGTGACTTATGCCAACGCACACAACGCCACGTCTACGCCTCTTGGTGACGCGCGGCGGAGATACGGCTCTGAAGCGGCTCTTCGGGGAGCGGTGCTCAGAATGCGCCGTGTCTTCTGTCAAGGGTTGCCACCGGGCATCTTCTGGGTGCAGCGGGGGGCCCTGGAGGCAGCCTTCACTGCAATGGCTTGTTACCCATGGCATCCTGCACCCACTCTCAACTTGGACCGCACCGAGCCGGTTTGACCTGAGTTATGTGCCCTGCATGGCACAGAGTGGGAAACACATGGTCGGAGGCAGCCCTCACTAACTCATTTGGATTCGGGCGGGCACTAATGCCACATTGTGTCTGGCCAGTGTCTGACATTTTCTAATACATATGCATAATACTACATTTACAATGTAAATGTATAGCTTTATTTATGTTTATATTACAGA
>PIJE02001296.1:20000-25000 GCA_002895965.2 Coryphaenoides rupestris | reverse complement strand
GAGAGGGAGGGTTAAAGGGGACATTCATTATATCACACTTCGTCAGTAGCAGCCGTCAGATCGTTATCAGAAGATGAAGAGTGATCACCGAGGGATTTTTTCGGAACGGGAAACGAGAACATTGACAACGAGACAAGACGGACCTGATCGATGCGGAAGAAACGGAGGAAAAAAAAACTAAACGGCAAAACGGCAACGAAAAAAACAAAAAAATGTGCGTAAAAAAAGGGCCCATAAGGAATGTGAATATATCTGTATGTACTGTATGTATACGTCAAACGGCGACAGAAAAAGGAGGGAAAAAGAGGAGGGAGCGCGAAAAGAACGATATTTTGAATCTTCTGAATGTCACGCTTGGCTCACCTGGAGATCGCGCTGCGAACGGACAGAGAGGAGGAGGAGGAGGAGGAGGAGGAGGAGGAGGAAGAGAAGCACAGAGCATAAGAACAGTAATGTGCACGTCTTATACCATTCCTACGCAGGCCCAAAACAGACTGGATTAAAAGCAGACGCATGAATAAATCAGTGTGTCACTGAAAAATCGTGAATGTATAATATTCTGTATTCTATATGTAGCTATTAGGGCTATCAAATGATTTAAAATCTTAAAAATTAACTGTGAATCACAGTCAATCAGTGCTGCATCGCGCCGGTGAAAAATAAATGTATTTCTCATTTCACCATGGATTCACAGATTCTATCACAATGGAGTTTCACTTGAAAATATTGTAGTGAACGAGTTGGCTTACGATAAGCGAGTGTGTGTCTCGGTGTGCGTTTTGGAGACGTTTGTTTCTGTTTTTGCTCGTTTCCCTGTTCGATAACGAAAAGTAAAAGTAGTCTAGATCACTCTTTTATGAGAACGTTGGTGTCCAAAATGAAACTGCCGTGACACAGTTCTGCTTACCGTCGCGTTACCAAAGCGACCTACAGTATACTCACGTACCGCAGTGCAAGAGGGCTTGGAACGCCGACTGCTGTCTATATAACATATAGCAAGAATTATCGGTCAATGAATGTTTACCACTACGGATGCAAAGAGGTTGAGAAACATATATTCACATTTACATTGAGGGCATTTGGCAGAGGCTTTTAACCAAAGCGACTTACAATAAGTACATTTGTTGAAAGAGTAAGTACTTAAGTATTTAGTATTGTAACTCTGCCTTTTACTACATAGTCAAATAGATCATAGAGCATCATACAGTGTGTAAAACAAAATGTACTGTAATTAATAGAAGTTAACGTGTTCATTTGACAGCCCTAATTTATTATTAAATGTATGCGGAAAGTAACTATGTATGTAGGCCTATTTTTCCTGAGGTAAAGTGCATATGTATCCATGTTATTTTGGTTATGTTACACGTTCCTTTAGTCATGTTTAATTCGGTCCATTTTGGCCTCTTATTTCATAGGATGAATCAAAGGGAAGATGACAAAATCAAGGTGAACAAAAAACCTCTCTCTGTCACTCATTCTCGCAAGAATGAGGTGGACTATCAGCTAAAGCCCGCCTCCATTTTGTGTATTTAACCTTTGGAAATGTGGCACCACGATAACAACATCGACTGATTTGGTAGTCATTTGCATCCATTAAAAGAATTGCATACTTGTTGAAATTGTGTCCTGAAACCATTTCTGTTGGAGGTTTTGCTCATTTTCTCCCCTTGTAACAAGCGAGAAGTGTTGGCGTGGGCGAGTGCCACATATTATCGCATAAATCTCAATGAATCTAACACTTCCCTCGCAAACTATATTATAAGAGTTTCACGAAGCAAGCAAGTGAGCGATGGATCAAACATTATCCAACTGTCCTCATCCTGTTTCCACCTAGTTTGTGGCTGGTGGTCATATCAGGTTCACCATACTTTATCATAGTGTTCAGTTAATCAGTCCGGTGCACTGTAACGTGTGTTTGGAGAACGAATGACAGGACTGAATGAAGGCAGGCTTTAAGCTTCTCGAGTTAAGGAGAGGTGAAGAATCGGAATACGCGCAGAAACAGCCAACGCTGTTCTGCACCCGTGACATGGCTCGCACGTCCACATGGCTCATCGTATGCAAACATCACTGATGACAGTGCACTGAGACCCCGTCTTTAAAGTCCCCCCCCCAAAAAACCAGGGCTTTACAATCGTGCCATGTGGAACACCAGTAGTCCCGTTCATTGAAATAGTCCTGTACACGGAATATCCCTGTACAAGAACTAGTCCTGTACACAAAATATTCCTGTAAAAAAAATAGTCCTGTACAAGGAATAGTCCTGTACACAAAATAATCCTGTACAATAAAAAGTCCTGTACAAGAACTAGTCCTGTACAAGAACTAGTCCTGTACAAAAAATATTCCTGTACAAGAACTAGTCCTGTACAAGAACTAGTCATGTACAAGAAATAGTCCTGTACAAGAACTAGTCCTGTACACAAAATATTCCTGTACAAAAATAGTCCTGTACAAGGAATAGTCCTGTACACAAAATAATCCTGTACAATAAATAGTCCTGTACAAGGAATAGTCCTGTACACAAAATAATCCTGTACAATAAATAGTCCTGTACAAGAACTAGTCCTGTACAAGAACTAGTCCTGTACAAGAAATAGTCCTGTACAAGAACTAGTCCTGTACACGATATAGTCCTGTACACGAGGTAGGAGAATATACAGACAAAGGGACGGATGAAAAATAATTGATGGATGGAACCAAAGATGAATGAATGAATGAATGAAGGAAGCAGGAGGTGAATGGAGAGACACAGAGTCCCTCCAGGGTTCACAAGTGGCTCACCTGGGGACCTTGCTGTAAATAGCAATAAGAACAGCGGTAAGAACAAAACAATGAAGCAAGGAAAAGAATCGCGGTGGATATGCAAGGACTGGAGGGTGTGTTGGAATGGAAAGATTAAAAAAAAGGACACCGAGAAATGAACACACGAATGGAAACAAATTTTGACCCTCGCTCACCTGGAGATCTCGCTCCTGCAAGAAAGAACACATTAACACATCGCAAAGGGGTTAGAGAGGAGTTCACGTCTTCTTGTCAATACAATCAATACATCACAATGCAGCGTGTTGATCGTCGTTCAATAGACATTGGTTTGGTTTCCCTCAACATTCATCAGAGTCTCACTGAGTCTCTATGGGG
Organism: Coryphaenoides rupestris; assembly: GCA_002895965.2. Lineage (NCBI taxonomy): Eukaryota > Metazoa > Chordata > Actinopteri > Gadiformes > Macrouridae > Coryphaenoides > Coryphaenoides rupestris. Next base: position 21,859 of record PIJE02001296.1, on the reverse strand, counting down.
AATAACACCGCTGTAGTACCGCTCACAGCCACAAGGGGATGTGTTTTTATTTTCTTGTGTTTTTTTAAGCAATTTTTTTTACAAAGTTACATAATGAGGTGTCCCAAATAGGAGACGTATAACTCCTCAAGGACAAATGAAAAGAAACCCCACATAACACAATCAATAAAATTGATTCAATTTGTAAACACGCCCCAGAAAGTAAAACTCTCAAACACAAAATAAATAACGTATTTGTATTCCATCAACGGAAGACAAATGAGCCAACTGGGAGGGAGAGAAAGAGAGAGAGAGAGAGAGAGAGAGAGAGAAGAGAGAGAGAGAGAGAGAGAGAGAGAGAGAGAAAGAGAGAGAGAGAGAGAGACAGAGATCTCCTGTCCCTCGATCGCTCCAGGGGTCCAGCTGGGTTCCGGAAGGAATGTACCCAGACAGGGTTCACGTTTTCCCGGGCCTCACCTGGGGAGCGGGCCGCGCCGCTGTGGATGCCTCCATTGTGATTCTCGCTGAAGGTGAAGTCCAGGGAGGTGCGTGGCTTCGGAACAAACTCTTTCCGGGGTTTGCTGGACGCATCCCTTATTCTGAAGAGGTGAGCGCAGACACGATCACAGACACATTCAGGCAATTCAGAGAGCGAGAGATCTGATGATCTGGTGTCGGCACGGCGCCCAACCTTTCTTCAATCTTGCTGGACACCTGGGTCAGGATCTCAGTGGCCCGGCTGTGGTACTCTACCTGGGCCTGGACAAGCGCAGCCAGCTGGCTCACCTGTTCGATTTGCTGGAGAAAAAACACAATTGTCGTTATCTATGATCATTATGATAATCGATTATTAGCGTTATTGATGTTGTGGTGCCCCGCGCGAGGCCAGCGTAGCAAAATGCTATTATCCAAAACTACACAATTACTAGACTCTGACTTAACTGTTAGTTAATGCTTATTACTTCATGAACTAATGTTAGGTAATGGTTAATTAATGTACCCATATTGTAAAGTGTCACATTTACAATTGAATGAAAATACAAATCCACATAAATGTACAAGGGCTTGAAGTTTCTTTGGCTTTTTTTTATATGTGTGTGTGTGTGTGTGTGTGTGTGTGTGTGTGTGCTTATCAGAGGGAATGTAAATGTAAATGTAAATGTAAATGTAAATGTAATGTAAATGTCAACAGAATAGAACATTTACAATTTGACCAGAGAGACACATATTCCTTACATCACTCTCCAGTATGTTGAACATGCTCTGCTCTGCAATCTCCTTGGAGTCGTCGAACTTCTCCAGCGCCTGTTTGATCTCGTCCTCGGTCACCTTGCCCTGCCGCTTCTTCTTGTAGTCGAAGTCCAGACGGCGACCCTCCAACTTCTTCAGGTGATGCTGCAGAACCCGGGGCGAGGGTGAGGGGAGGGGAGATGATGCTTGATGCGTTGATTCATGATCGATTATAAGAAACCTAATGATTTATTTGTCTGTCATGTCATGTTGAAAACGTTAATCGTTCTAAAATAATCTAAAATAATTGACTAATTGACTGCGGATGAGGTCAGGTGGAAGATCAGGTGGAGGCTCACGTGGGGGTCAGGTGGGGGGTCACGTAGGTCAGGGGTCAGGGTGGGTCAGGTGGGCTTGTCAGGTGGGGGTTCAGGTGAGGTGTCAGGTGGGGGTCAGGTGCGAGGTCAAGGTGGGGGTCAGGTGGAGGTCAGGTGGGGGTCAGGGTGGTAGGTCAGGTGGGGGTCCAGGTGGGGTGTCAGGTGAGGGTCGGGGTGGGGTTCAGGATGGGGGTCAGGTGGGGGTCATGGGGGGTCAGGTGGGGGTCAGGTGGAGGTCAGGTGGAGGTCAGGTGGGGTCTGGGAGGTCAGTGG
>PIJE02001296.1:0-10000 GCA_002895965.2 Coryphaenoides rupestris | reverse complement strand
ATTGACAGGAAGATATAGTAAGATCTCATAATGACATATAATGTTCTATTTCTGCTTCACAGGATCCTTCAGACGGATGGACTTGATGGAATGATTCCATGAGCAAACTATTTCCTGATCATCCGGACAAAAAGACAAGACAACAAGAAGAGGATGATTCTGTCAGCTCTTCCTCGACCACGATAGCCTCGTTATTATGATCGTGATATGCGGTCATTATTAACGTGATGTGGATGTGTGATAATGGAGTGTATTCAAAGGCTACAGCGTTGTCTAAATGAACGTTTTTAATGTTTTACCGTCCCGTCCTCAATGACCCCATAATCTGGTCTTCATAAACAACAACAACAACAACAAGACAATGCAAAACTCCAACAACACCGCTAGCCTGAAGCAGACACACACACACACACATACACACACACACACACACACACACACACACACACACACACACACACACACACACACACACACACAGCCTCTCTCTCTCTCTCTCTCTCTCTCTCTCTCTCTCTCTCTCTCTCGCTCTCTCTCTGTGTGTCCCTCGTCGGTCATAGATATAATTTAAACGGCCGTGTCATTGCAGTAAAGCTCAGCGGGCGACTTCATAATTTACTCCACGATATCCGCACGCCGTGGAGTGAGAACGCTCTCTGTTTATGTGTACAGCGGCTGGGAGACTAATTGAGTTGTTTTTTTACGAAGAGAATAAAGCAGAGAGAAGCAGGGGAGCGAGGAACAGAGAGAGAGAGGGAGAAACATAAGCCAGGAAAATAAATAAATGAGCGAGAGAGAGAGAGAGAGGCAGAGAGAGAGGCAGAGAGAGAGGTACAGAGAGGAGCGAGAGGGAAGAGAGGCAAGATGAGAGAAAGGTGAGGGAGACAGAGGGGAAGAGGAGGGAGAGAGAGAAGAGACGCAGGGAGAGAGAGGAGGGGGAGAGAGAGAAAGAAGAGGAGATAGAGAGAGAGAGCGAGAGAGAGAGAGAGAGAGAGAGAGGGGGAGAGGGGGAGAGAGAGAGAAAGAGAGGGAGACCCCATTGAATTGAATTGAAATTGGGAGACAGAGGGAGAGAGGGGGAGAGAGAGACAGAGAGAGGAGAGAGAGAGGGAGAGAGAGGGAGAGGGAGAGAGGGAGAGAGAAGGAGAGATAGAGAGAGAGTGGGAGACGGAGAGAGAGAGAGGGAGATAAAGCATGAGACAGGGAGGGGGGGGAGAGAGAGAGAGAGAAATGAGAGAGAGACGGAGAGGACAGAGGGAGGGAGGGAGAGAAATAGATGGAAGCCACTGGCAAGTCACTAGACACGAGGACATTGCTAAGGTGGAGAAAACTCCCATAAACAACAACAACAATGCCAGGGGGGTGGGGGACGGGGGGCGGAGTTGCCGCTGGTGGTTGTGGTGAGTCAGCGGATGGTGACCCCCCCCCTCCCCCCCCTCCTCCCTCCCTCCCCCCCTCCCTCCCCCATCCCTCGCACCCTGGCCACTGCTACTGGAGGGCTGTAGATCTGAGCCCCTCACACACACACACACACACACACACACACACACACACACACACACTCAGGAATCATGGAGATACGGAACGACAGTCCAGCCTACTTTGGTAATGAGAGAGAGAGAGAGAGAGAGAGAGAGAGAGAGAGAGAGAGAGAGAGAGAGAGTTGCAGGAAGGATGAAAAAGGGAGGGGATGCAAATGTTCCAAGAGAAATGCGTTTTACAATGACATTACACACACACACACACACACACACACACACACATACACACACTAGGCGTGTACGGGGGGGTTCCAGGCAATAGTCATAAATCTGTGGGGAAGTGCAGATAACCATGACACCCCCCCCCACCCTCCTCTTCCTCCTCCTCCTCTTCCTCTTCGTCCCTTGCAGAAGATCTGGTCTCTTTGTATTCCGAGCCATGCCTGCTCCTCTATCTACCTCCCTCCTCCGCTCTGGAGAGCCCAGTAAACGCTACCCTGCTGGTCAGACCCCGGTACCCACACCCCCCCCCCCCCCCCCCCCCCCGGACCAACCACAGGCCCAGGAGGGGGACTAACGACACATCATCATCATCATCATCATCAACCTCCTCCTCCTCCTCCTCACCACCATCACCATCGTCATGACAACCACCACCACCAACATGACAACCACCGCCAGCATCATCATCATCAACCCCATGGCAACCACCGCCAGGATCATCATCGTCATGACAACCACCGCCAGCACCACCATCGCGGGGTTTCCCTCCCTCCCAGTCTTTCTCCCCTTCAGTGAAGATGAGGTTGATAAGCTGCAGCGGTGGTTCCTTGTACTGTGTCCTCCCTCCCTCCCTCCGTCCCTCCCTCCCTCCCTCCCTCCCTTAGCAGACTCAGATATGATACGCAGCTGCTGATGTCACAGGTTTGGCGGTGAAGCGGTCGCCGGCGCTAACGAACAACCTCACAACGCACACATCCACCCCCCACCGCCTGTGGAAGCGAAGTCACGGAGACTCAAGACGTCTCAGAAAAGACGTGACTCGATTGAGATTTTGATTTGTCCAATTTATGTCTCCAATTTTAACATGTTCATCCCTGAATTTATTGCCACCAAATAATTACCTGGGATACTTCTGTTGCAAACACAATCATAAAATCCCCATTAAACATAAGTGCATTTACATCAACCGATTAGTTAAATCATTAAAACATATGAAAGAACAGAAGCCAAATAGGATGAACTTCAGTGCTCTTTTATACCTATCAGTAATACTAATAATACAATATTTGGACTGTTTGAAAACGCTGCAACTACCTCTAACACATATTCTCTTATCGGGTTGTATTGTAATTTCTGTTTTAATCTTTTTACTGTGCAAAGTGTGACTCACATGTACTCATGTACTCCTCGGAATAGTGCTAGTTTTGGCCACCGAGAGATTGTTAGAATGTGTTGACAACAAGAAGAAGGAAGTAAATGTAAATGTAAATGAAGGTAACAACGATTAAGGGAAGGAACCCATTCCATCATGTGGATTTGAAGTATTCAACAGATTCTGCCTCCGATAACATTTGAACAAGGAAACAGCGTCACTCTGTATGTTACCGGGTTTTACCAGTGACATCGAAACACATATTTTTTGCTGTATTTTGTAAAAAGAATTTACGTCTGACATCGTCAACAACAACAACAACAACAACAACAACATTCCTTTGCGATGCTCAAAACCACTCCACCGTCTTGATAATCAATAGAGTTGATTCTTCCTGTTTATAAAAAGAACCGTCCAATCAGACGGCTGAACCAGTCCCAGATGCTATTAGTGCCCTGGGTTGGCCTGCAGGAGTAGAGGATATGATAAACACACATTTCCTGGATGAAGAGGTCACACACACACACACACACACATGCGCGCACACCTACATACACACATACACGCACACACACACACACACACACACACACACACACACAGACCTTGTAAACCATGAATAATCTATACGCACAGGGCTATTAGGGGATAATTACATTACATAGATATGACTAATCAGATTGCTCAATGCATTCGATCTACTGTCTATACACACATACACACACGCACACACACACACACACACACACACACAACACACACACACACACACACACACACACAAACACACACACACACAAATATAGCTCAAGTACCTTACAGGGGGCTAGACACCATCGTATAAACATATACTGTATATTCCAGTAGTCCCTTAGGGGAACGGTTGAACTTTGGTGACTTCCGAGAGGACTGTCGGAGAGGAGAGCGCTGTCTCCTTATCTCGGCTGCATAATCGTCCTCGAACACTGCGACCAAAACCTCAAGCAACCCAAAAAAAACAACAACCCCCCCCCCCCCCCCGCCCCCCCCCCGCCCCCCCCCTCCCCACAGTCTCCCATTTCTTTTATTAGCAGCAGATGAACTATTTTTGGTCCTGGGGCCGATTCCCACCTGGGTGCTAATCTGAGGACAGAACACACATCCACACAGCACACAGCCGGCACCTCGCTAGCGTGCGTGCCGCTGGCTGTTGGCCGTCAGTGACGTAGGGCGCTTGGTCACATGGCGCTCAGCGTGAGACACCACCCTGTTCACCTCCACCCTCCCTCCCTCCCTCCCCCCCCCCTCCTCCCCCTCCCTCCCCCCTCCCTCCCTCCCTCCTGGCCCTGGTGAGTCTAATCCTGGCCCGGGCCACAGCCAGGCTCTGCTTTAACTGTTCCCTGGGTGGAGAGGGGATTAAAAAACGACAACAGTGATTAGCATGGCTATTAGCGGCGCCGAGCAGAACACCGGACAATAGCAGGGAGCAGGAGGAGGAGGAGCAGGAGGAGGAGGAGGAGGTGACCGGTCAGGGGGAATCGAACCGGAGAAGGAGGAGTCGGAGGAGGAGGAGGAGGAGGAGAGGAGGAGGTGGTGACTGGTCAGGGGGAAACGAATCGTAGAAGGAGGAGTCGGAGGAGGAGGAGGAGGAGGGGAGGAGGAGGTGGTGGCGATTGGTCAGGGGGAAACGAATCGTAGAAGGAGGAGTCGGAGGAGGAGGAGGAGGAGGAGGAGGAAGAGGAGGAGGGTGGTGACTGGTCAGGGGGAAACGAATCGTAGAAGGAGGAGGAGGAAGAGGAGGAGGAGGAGGAGGAGGAGGAGGAGGAGGGCCATCCCTGACAGACTCTCCCGTCCCCCCTCTTGCTACACCGTTACAGGCTCCTCCTTCCATCTGCAGAGGAGGAGGTGCAAGACCCGGAGGGGGGGGGGGGGGTGGGAGGACGCCCATATATGGTCTGCATGGAGGAAGAGGAAGCAGGAATTAATTATTACTTACTCATGCTGGTGCCCAAGGGGAGGAGGGAGGGAGGGAGGGGGGAGAGAGAGAGGGAGGGAGGGAGGGAGGGAGGGAGGGAGTGAGGGAGGGGGGGGGGGGGAGGTGGCGTGTCCTCACGAGCGTATTTTAATCTCTGGCTTCTCCTTCCCGCCACGTCTCCCTGTGTCCTGATTAGAGGGTCTTTTTCACAGCCTGGCTGAGCCGGCCGGGGGGGGATTAGAACACCTCCCTGCTACCACCTCAGCAGGAACACATAGACACCACGACACAGGGCAAGATAGAGAGAGTGACTGAGGGATAGAGAGAGAGAGAGAGAGAGAGAGAGAGAGAGAGAGAGAGAGAGAGAGAGAGAGAGAGAGAGAGAGAGAGAGAGAGGTTCAGCTGGTCTCATGACTCTGAGTGTGAAACACCAAATGGTCGGATGTCACAAACGGTTGCGCAACACCAACAGCAACGCCCAGGAGACACTTGTCTCTGCTACGCTGTCCAGCTGACATCCCCCCCTCTCCCTCCTCTCTCTCCTCTCTCTCTCTCCTCTCTCATCCTCTCTCATCCTCTCTCTCTCCCTCCTCTCCTCTCTCTCTCTCCTCTGTCCTCCTCTCTCTCCTCTCTGCTCTCTCTCCTCTCTCTCCTCCGGTCGGAGTGTCCTTGCCTTCATCATCATGTTCGGCCTCTTTGTCATCATATTCCTCATCCTCACATCGTTTTCCTCTCAAGTAGTGAAGCAGTGTGCGGTGTGCTACGCGGCTTTCGGAGTATTTCTGCACGCAAAGCCAACACTTTTAGTCCAAACACATTTGATAATAATTGATCTTTTCCGTCATTCCGTTCCATTTGTCTTTTCCTAGACCCGGCGGCGGTTTTTGAGCTTTTGAGCGTTGAAGAAGTAATAACCTTCGGCACATTTATTGATGGTCGAGTCGATCACATCAACCAACCCAGACGTACAAGTTCTATCGAATCAATCGCCGCCGAAAATAACCTATAAAAGCTTCTGGAACAAAAAAGGCTGGACTCCACAAAACAACAACAACAACAACAACAACAACAACAACAACTACAAACAGCTACACACCGCAGGCTGTCTACCTTCCCCGACCTCTATGTCTCTCTCTCTCTCTCTCTGTCTCTCTCTCTAGGTCTCTCTCTCTCTCTATCTCTCTCTCTGGGCGGGAGAGAGAGAGAGAGCGAGCGAGCGAGGCCCACGGCATGGTAATCTGGTTTGTAAGCCCCTGCACGGCTCTTATATAACAGGACAGGAGACAGGACAGGAGGGATGAGAACCGTCGCACCGCAACCCGGCGAGCGCGACGGGACACCAGCTGCCGCTCCATCACGCCACGGGCAGCAAGCAGCAAGCAGCAAGCGCACTGATGCGTGTCCCGTCCCGTGAGTATTGCGTATTTTGACATCTAAATATAGATATATATATATATATATATATATATAGTATATATACATATACTATATATATATTATATATTGCAGTACATGGCCTGGATAGGCATCCGCATAACCACACAGCCTCCGTGAGCCCCCTCGTGTTTTGAAGGTGGGCTGACAGGAGCCGGGACCCCCACTGATCCCCTACACATTCTATTAATGTTTAAAGCCTCCCACCGCCCACCGCCCCCCCCCCCCCCCCCCCATGGACACTACTGCCATTAAGATAAGATAAGAGTTTGCTCAACAACATAAGAATAAAATCAATGAATTAACACACATCTTAACGCACCTTTTAATTGCTTGTTTTTTCTATATATTTTTGGATGTTTTTTTATTACTTAATGTTTAATGTTCAATGTTATGCGCCAAATTCACAAAAGTATATTCCTTGTTTGTAAAAACGATGGCAATAAACCTAATTCTGATTTTTCCGGTCCCGCTGGCATTCGCGTTCCAGCGGATGAAATACAGAAATCTTTTTTGGTTCAACGTGTGGCGCGGCGGCAATTAACAGAAGATTTCAGTCGCAGTATATGTAGCAGGAACGGGGGGGGGGGGGGGGGGGGTGAAAAAATATTTCGTCACGTTATTTTAAGAGAATGTGAAGCTGACGTTTATTTTAATGACGCGTCGCACGCCTCGACATGGAGCCCGGCGGTGCAAGCGGTGTCTGGCGCGCCGCCGATAATAACGCCGAGGGACTGTCGCCGCTAGCTAGCGTTGTGTTCATCAGAGCTTATTATCTCCGGTGGCGCGGCCTGGCCTAGCCTAGCCTAGCCTAGCCTAGCCTAGCGGAGCGGAGCGTAGCCTAGCCTAGCATCATCTCACCTCCACCGCAGCAGCCATGATGACAAAGTGTGAATAACTCGACATCCACGTCGATACTGTATGTTCCGTCGTTTCATTACCGCCGCTCTGAATCACACTTTCCCCTCGTGCCTTTGACTTTGACTTTGACTTTGCCTTTGACTTTGACTTTGACTTCACACATGCGCCAAAACCGCCACGTTTAGCTCGCTAGAGAGACGGTAGCGCAAGAGCAAGGTAATTGGCGGGCGTCAATTTCACATATAAATGTACCATCGGGGTCTTTGTACATTAACTCTGCGTGCCGCGACGACAAAGAAAGAGACGAATAAAGATTTAAGAAAAAGAAAAAAGCAAGAAGATAAAGATAAGGAAGACAGACAGGAGCTGGTCCCCAAAGAGACGTTCTAACGTTCAGGCGCCGTCCCCTCGAGGCTTAAGTAATCGAATGACGAGTAAAACATAAAGATAGTGCTTCTCGTTTATTGGCTTTATCGGCGAATCGACACGCTCATGGACCGCTGCTATGGACGCTCCATCAGGGCTCCATCAGAGACGCACACACTTTCCAAACGCGGGATTTTATCGAATATTTTCCTGGTTGAACAAATTGGTGGAAAAGTCACATTGGCCATACTCTGCTCAGACAGCAGATCCGAGATAGACGGTGGCTCTTGAAATTAATTCAGAGCTCAGACACGGCCAAACGCAATTTCACACACACACACACACACACACACACACACACACACACACACACACACACACACACAGACACACACACACACACACACACACACACAGGTCACGCATACACACACCACACACACTCTCAATTCTGTGTCATCGTTGCCGCTGCGCATCACTGATTCAACTGGAGGAACAACATTGATAAATATTTCATTTCATTCAAAAGGCAAATGACAAAAAGAGACCCACAATGACAAGAGCATTACACTATCTGCATTATCTACATTATCTACAGTTACCTACATTATCTACAGATATCTACATTATCTACAGTATCTACAGTATTTACAAGTATCTACACTATCGACATTATCTAACACAGTATCTACATTATCTACAGTATCCACAGTTATCTACATTATCTGCAGATATCTCCATTATCTATTCTACAGTGTGAGAGACCCACAATGACAAGTGCATTACACTATCTGCATTATCTACAGATATACATACTCGACAAGTGCATTACACTATCTGCATTATCTACATTATCTACAGTATCTACAGTATCTACAGTTATCTACAGTATCTACAGTTATCTACATTATCTACACAGTATCTACACAGTATCTACACAGTATCTACATTATCTTCACTATATTCATTATCTACATTGTCGACATGAAACCGCTCTGCAGTCCCTGGGAGAACAAACAAGCACAACAACAACAACAACAAAGTCGATGTATTGACTGCGCATTATTCTATTATTTTTTTTTGGCGGGCGGAGGGTGAAATTGTTCACCCAGAGACCATGAGACACACACACACACACACACACACACACACACACACCTAACTTAATTTCTCAATTCTGTGTCATCGTAGCCGCTGCGCATCACTGATTCAACTGGAGGAACAACATTGATAAATATTTCATTTCATTCTAAAGGCAAATGACAAAAAGAGACCCACAATGACAAGTGCATTACACTATCTGCATTATCTACATTATCTACAGTTACCTACATTATCTACAGATATCTACATTATCTACAGTATCTACAAGCATCTACGGTATCTACAGTTATCTACACAGTATCTACATTATCTACAGATATCTACATTATCTACAGTATCTACAAGCATCTACATTATCTACATTATCTACGGTATCTACAGTTATCTACACAGTATCTACATTATCTACAGGTATCTACATGATCTACATTAACTCCATTAACTACAATATCCACATTATCTACAGTATCTACAGTTATCTACATTATCTACACAGTATCTACATTATCTTCACTATATTCATTATCTACATTATCTACACAGTATCTACATTATCTTCACTATATTCATTATCTACATTATCTACACAGTATCTACACAGTATCTACATTATCTTCACTATATTCATTATCTACATTGTCGACATGAAACCGCTCTGCAGTCCCTGGGAGAACAAACAAGCACAACAACAACAGCAAAGTCAATGTATTGACTGCGCATTATTCTATTATTTTCTTTTGGTGGGCGGAGGGTGAAATTGTTCGCCAGACTATTTGTCAGAGACACCGATTTAAAAAAAATAAAAAGAAGAAGAAGCAAGCAGCCGCTGATCTGCTGCACAAAGCGAGGCGGTGTGATGGAGGAGGTGGGCTTCCCCCTGACGAGGCATCGATGACACGCCCCCCGACCGCCAGGCATCGACCGGCTGCCACGTCCAGCCCAGAGCAAACCGGAGAGTTTTGGGACGCGTGTGGATTAATACGTCTCATCGCCTTTAGGAAATGAGAACGTACAAAAATACACAGAGAGAGAGAGAGAGAGAGAGAGAGAGAGAGAGAGAGAGAGATGGGGAGGAAGGAAAAAGGATTTAACGATGCCACAGGAGGAAACGGGTGGAGGTGAATGGAGGCAGACAGTTGTTTTTTGTATCCCTCAACAAAGAGAGAGCGAGAGAGAGCGAGAGAGAGAGAGAGAGAGAGCGAGAGAGAGAGAGAGAGCAGTACACTCCAACGATACACTCCTCGCCGGGCCAGAGTACTCGGGGGAAAAAAACCCCAAAGGTCTCCACTCCACTAACCCTAACCTCCACTCCACAGCACTCCAGAGAGAAAGTTCCGACGCAGATAGAGAGACAGAGAGACAGAGAGACAGAGAGACAGAGAGACAGAGACAGAGAGACAGAGAGACAGAGAGACAGAGAGAGAG
>PIJE02001295.1:113238-131517 GCA_002895965.2 Coryphaenoides rupestris | reverse complement strand
TAATTATTTTATATTTTGGAGCGATTCGATCTCAACATAAAACATTTTTCTTGTGTCAACTCCGCACCCTGGAAGTAGGGGTTGGCTAATACCTGGAAAGCAATCAGTTGGTTCCAATTAATGACACACATCTCTCTCCATAACATAGGCTGTGTGCTATAAAACTAGGTATAGTCTATATTGTCGCTGTGTGTGTGTGTGTGTGTGTGTGTGTGTGTGTGTGTGTGTGTGTGTGTGTGTGTGTGTGTGTGTGTGTGTGTGTATATGTGTTTGTGTTTGTGTGTGTGTGTGTGTGTGTGTGTACATACGTGTCTAAAGATGCATGCAGGCCTACATTGGTTTCATATCTGCACATATTCAGAGCTTTTGTTCCGGTGTGTGTACTTGTATGCATCTTCTTCTGTGTGTTGTAAAGTAAAACAAAAGTGTGCGTGTGTGTGTGTGTGTGTGCGTGTGTGTGTGCATGTGTGTGTGTGTGTGTGCATGTGCGTGTGTGTGGTAACTATAGCAGACTGATATGTGTGGACACATGGGCCTTGTGTGGGTGTGAAGACGGGTGTTATTGATGTAAAGCGATCTGGCCTCTGCGGAAACGCATCCTTCTCTTTTGATTATTCTAATCTCACGACTGATTGCAAATCATCTATTGCATTTCACATCCTCGCTCTCATATTGTTTTTCGCCATCTCCTTAATTTTCTTTCTCATTGTTGTATTTTCAGACTATTTTATGTCTGCCCAATTGGCTCTCATTGTCTCCGTAGCAACTCCAGCCAGATGGGTGGGAGGGCCCTCGCTCCCTCCCGTCTCCCACCGGGGGGCTACGGGGAGATTTTTCCCTCCCACTCCTGAAGGCTTCGGTTCAGGGGGAGTCTACAAACCGGAGCCCGTGAAGCCCTTTGAGACTCACTGTAATAAAGGCCTGTCCATATACTTCGCCAAATGGCTTTACAACTCCAACACCGAGTCTTCTGCGGACCTGAACAGAACACACAGCGGAGGGCTTGGCGATCAACGTTCTGTTCATTGTTCAGAGACGTTGTGTTTGGTTTTTACCGTGGCTATGTGTTCACTAGTCAGTGTACAGTAGTGTGTTCACAATTTAGAAAGGTTTTGTGTTGGGTTTTCATCACGGGTATGTGTTCACTGTTCAGAAAAGTTGTGTTCACTATTCAGAAAGTGATGTGTTCAAAATGCATAATGGATGTGTGTTCACTATTCCGAAAGCATTTATGTTCAGAATTCAGAAAGGTTGTCTGATTGGTATTCTCAAAGGTTGTGTGTTCAGTATTCAGCGTTCACAGACGGGGGATTAACCAGAAGATTCTACACAAGCCATATTTGATTGGTTTCACATACAGAGTTCTAAGATGGAATGTGTGTTTGTGTACATTTCAGCCGTTAAGCTGTGGAATGGGAGACAAAAACAACATCTTTGAATGACACAAAGTCCCCGTCACAAAGTCCCCGGCTTTGCTCAACACACACACACACACACACACACACACGCGTCATATTCCTGTCCATGTCCTGCTGGTCCTGAGGAGAGGTGCTCTAGGTCCCCGCCGGAGTCATTTTTCGGACCCCACACTCATCCAAGAGAAAGAGGGTCGTCCACCTCCATCCCCACACAGAGGCTTCCCGACCCACCAGCCGGAACGCCACACGACGCTCCTCGGAGGGGAAGGAGGCGCAGGCACACGTTTGAATTATTCTGTTGGTCTTTTAAGTTTTCGTTTCTTCTTCCCCTCGGTTATCATTTCTCTTTAACTTCATTAGCCTTGGTTGTGTCCCCCCCACCTGTGTTGAATGTTAATTGTTCCCTCCTGTGTATTTAAGCTCTCACTTTTGTTTGCCCTGTGTCCCTGTCCTGTATTTAACCCAGTCCAGATTGTGTCTTAGTTAGTGATAATCTTTTTTTGGTTCCAGTTTGGGGAAATCCGGCAGCTTTTTTTTGCAGCTTTGTTACAATTCTTGGTCTTGAAGAATTTACGTAAATACCTTTTTTTGGTTTAAACCTTCTTGGTGTCTGCATTTGTGTCCAGAACTGAGCCTTACAGTCTAGGGGGAGATGGCACAGAGCCTGGCTTGGAAACCAGAAACCGCAAGGGGCCAAGTTATGCCTTGAGATATTCTACCAAAGAAAATTCTCCGAAACTCTCAGAAGGGGATTATATAATAAATGCATTGCTACGGTGGCCAGTCTACACAATGTTGATTTGAAACCTGTCCAGAAACCTTTTGTACAGTTTAATACAACTGCTGGCAGGGTTTGTGCTAGCCAATCACGTGCTTACAGATCCTCAGCTCCAGAAACATGATTGGTCGAAACAAATACGCAGCGAAATAATGTGAAAGGCACGGTTCACCCAGATGTGAGTTTGTCTGCCATCAGATTTTCTATCTGATGGCAGACATATATATTTGTGGGACTATATACATATCTTCCCCCGTAATATTTGTCATCGGCCAATGTAATAGTTCATAGTTAGGACCGAGAGGCAGGTTGAGGCTTAAATATATTTAAATGTAAAAAAAAAAGAAGGTTTACAGAGCATGAACAGAAAGACAGGCCAACCAAACATACTAACTAACGACTTACTGAAAACTAAGCAAAGCACACTCACTGGCAAGTCAGGTAAGATTCCCAACAAGACAGGGAACCAGATAGCATGAAACTGAACACTTTAAACACACACATGTAGACACTATGAACTAACTGACACAGGTGACAACAATGAACACCAATGAGGGGTTGAAGTAACGGATGGCACCTGGTTGGAAGAACCACAAATGAACGAGGCGTTTCACAAGTGTCACGTGACAAAAATTGTCATCATAGTGACATCATAAGCGGACGTGTCCACCGAAGAACCGATCTAGTCAGCATACGTCCAGGTGGACATTCCCACTTGTGACGTCACTTCAGCACAATGACAATATCAGGCACGTGACAATTTTGAAACGTCTTGTAATGGCTAAGCACACTCACACCGGTGGGTATAATAGGGCCCCTTTAAAATCTGCTAGAAGTAGAAGTAAGTAGAAGTAAGTAGAAGTAAGCGAGAGAGAGAGAAGGAAATAGGCTAAAGGCAGGGCTCTGTCACAGAGTCACTTTATAGGTGGTCAGTCTCTACATCTAAATGAATACATTCTGCACATCTCCTCCGCTCTGTACTGTTGATCACATCCATCTGAAGCGCTGGAGGCTCCAAACTCATTAAAAGAGATTTTTTCTGCTCCTTAGCGAAGCGGAGAGGAGCGGGTGGAGGAGACATCAACAGAAAGCGGCGTAAACACAACTTTGAATATCTCCTGCTGCATAACCAACCAACTGTCAGATGCTGTCCATCACCACCCGCCCCCCGTCCATCCCTCCCCCCCCCCTCCCCTCCCCCTCCGCCTCCCCCTCCCCCCTCCCCTTCCCCGTCTAGCATACACACCAGTTAGAGGGCGGGAAGGGGAGGATGGATAGAGCTGTGGTTTGCTTCAAACGCGTTTCTTTCTTCCTCGATCGTTAAAATGTGTTGTTTTGTGGTGGGGTGTTGAGGGGTCGTCGTGGGGATGAACACCGAATTCGCCGGAATTTTTACGAATAATATCTTCAAAATAACAACGTTTTCCATACATTGCATAACGTAAAGACAGGTTACATTGTCATAAGTGTCTAGTGCTACCTATTGCTTGCTGCAACAGGACGCTTATACGCTTAATTTCTCAACCTGCATTGTGTGTGTGCGTGCCCGTGTGAGCGTGCATGTGTGTGTGCGTGCCCGTGTGTGCGTGCATGTGTGTGAGTGTGCACGTGTGTGTGTGTATGTGTGTGAGCGTGCACGTGTGTGTGTGTGTGTATCACACTTTCTACTCAGTTTCACATTGTGTGTCTCTCTTATGATGTTATCCGTCCATTATCTTGCTGACTAAGGCAAACGTTAATTGCAATTTATTTATTTTTTCAGAAACCTTTCAAACGTTTGGACATCCATCTTGAAGTTTTCTCTTCAAGTAAATGATGTAGATGGTAGTAATGTACTTTTTGTAAGTTTTAAGATGAACTTTTTAACATACGGCGAGGAAACGTACCACTAAAGACGAATGGGCTTCGGCAGCTGTAATTCTAGTAATGCATTCCAACAGCCCTTGATGGCCCCACACTGACTGTCCCCCAATCACAGCGCTAATGTCCCGCGTCCTGGCAACCCGGCGTCCAATCACAACGCTTTATCAGTCGGCTGCTGAACTGCAAAGTCCCGTTGACAGGTTTAGATGAAGGAGGCCGAGGAAAACACACTTACACACATGAGTACACACACACGCGCACACATTCACACACACACACACACACACACACACATACACACACACACATATACACGTACACACACTTTACAAATTTACGAAACACATTTCATTTTATGTAATCTATGGCATCCGTTCGTTTCATTCAACACCCCGCTGCTCGGCACACATGCATCGTGGATGTGCCCGTGCTGTTTAGAGGACTTAGTTGATCAAAAGTGTCATTACAATCTCCACAACCACGGTCTTTCACCTCAAATTCAATTTCGCAAATTGCCGTGGGACTCTTTGCATTAGCATAAGCTTTCAATTCCATGTGTGTTTTTAACTGCGGCGAAGTTCGCAACGTTCACCACCCCCACAACTCCGCTGATGGGTTTCGGAAGGGAAAAAAAAAAGAAAATGTTGACATAATTAACGACAGTATCCATGAATTCACATCCGTGCAAATAAGACGACGTCGCGGTGAATGAGGTAGGAAAAATAATTAACTTGATTTATTTTGGAGTGGAGCGAAGCGTTCGGTTTGGAGACGGAGGCTGGTGCGAACACGTATTCCCCCTCCCGTGAACTGGGCGAGGGGGAACGCAAACAAGACCGAAACATCGACAACCACGCCTGCGAACGCATCTTCTCAGAGCGTCCACATTATCTACGAAGACGATGGTTTGCGGGAACTTTTTCTCAATATTATCGCACACAAGCAGACAGCGGTAACAGGCCTCAATGCATATTTGGTCAAAAACCACAGTATAAGAATAAGAAGGAGTTGCAGAACTCGCACCACGTTGGAATAATGAAGCAATGAAGTCAGTCATAAATAGACCTGATTATACTGTAAACACCTTTCAATAAATCTGTCACCAGCTCACTGGTGTCGCTGTAACTTATATCAGGAATTTGTTTATATCCCAGAGAAATATCGTGGCACACCTCAGTATCTACTGTAATAAACTTTTGATCAGACTGTATGTTTCCCTATCCTCGAACCTTTGTACAATATGACTTTTATTTCTTTGTTTTTCTTTAACAATTAACTTTAGAAGCATGGAGAGAACATGCATAATAGATTTTTACAATGGCCTGACACAGACAGCTGGGTTCCATCTTTCCACAACAAATCAATGATGACAGACATCACACACACACACACACACACACGCACCACACTCACACGCACACACACCTGAGCTACGGTTCGAAACTAAGTGAGACACACACACACACACCACACACACCACACACACACGCCACACGCACACACAATATAGAGAGGATGGTGATAAGATGCTATCAAGATGCAGGAGGCTGGCATGTGGTTTAAATAGGCCAATAGAATTGCAATCATACTGGAGATGTGTGTGGCTGAGGGGGGACACACAGGAGAACATTAGTCACCTCAGCCCATCTATCCATCCATCCACTGTCCATCCATCCATCCATCCATCCATCCATCACATCAATTTGTGCTTACGACACCATCCCTGACTGTTGAATGCTATAGATAAAACCGTGAGACTGTGAGTGTGTGTGTGTGTGTGTGTGTGTGTGTACACATACTGGCCAAGAGAGTTATTATGGCTCATAACCAAGATGAATGCCCTTGGACTACCCACAATACTTGTCGTGTACAATCTCTCTCACACACACACACACACACACACACACACACACACACACGCACACACGCACACACACACACACACACACTCACACACTCACACACAAGCCCATGTATATTATTCTTCTCAATTCTTTAACCACCCACCTTCCTAACTACCTACCTGCACACATAAAGCCCACTGCCCCCTCCCTCATCTATCCATCCATCATCCATCTCATCATCCATCCCTCATCCATCCCTTCATCATCATCATCATCCATCCCTCATCCATCCTTTCATCATCCATCCATCCATCCCTAATCCATACCATCATCATCCATCATCCATCTCTCCATCATCCATCCATCCTCAATCTAACCACCCACCTCCTAACTACCTACCTCACACATAAACCCATCCCCCTCCCATCATCTATCCATCCATCATCCATCCTCTCATCATCATCATCCATCCATCATCATATCATCCATCCCTCATCCATCCTTTCATCATCCATCCATCCATCCGTAATCCATACTGCATCATCCATCCATCATCCATCTCTCCATCATCCATTATCCATCCCTCATCATCCATTATCATCCATCCCATCATCCATCCCTCATCCATCCCTTCATCATCCCTTCATCATCCATCCCTTTAGCCACTTGTTTGGCTAGCAATTGGCCGGGACATTATGGTGAACAGAAATTGCCGTATTCACAGAATTTATAACCAGTTTTTTTTTTGGGGCTTTTGGCAACTAAAATTTTAAGATTTACTGAACAAAATAAGTAAAAATAGTAAATATTAAACTGTGGATTGGTTGAAAAGTGGGACATCTTGGATTGGCCAATGAGCTGAATCCTTGCTCCTTAACCATGTGCTGAGCTTCTGGAGCTCAACTTTGCACTAACCAATCGAAAAATAATTAAAGCTTCATTTCTGGGCACAAACTAATGACTTAAATAAGAAGTGTGTGTGTGTTCATGTATGTGTGTTCATGTGTGTGTGTGTGTGTGTGTGTGTGTGTGTGTGTGTGTGTGTTCATTAGCAGTTCATTAAGGAAGTGCTTGACTGCATTTGGAAGCAACGAGCATCATCACTCATTAAGGCCAAGCTGGAGATGGCTTTACTGCTCTGTATCAGTCTCTCTCTTTTCCGTCTCTAATATCTCTCCTTCTTCTTCTCCTTCTTCTTCTCCTTCTTCTTCTTCTCCTCCATCCTCATCTTCATTTTTCATTCCCACTTTTTATTTTTTTCCTGTTGACTTGTTTTGCTCTCTTCCTCCACAGATCTGTCTTTCCCCACAGCCCTGGTTCTCTAACTCTGGTAATGGCTGCTTCTCCTCTTCTCGTCTGTATTCTATAATTTCTACACAAGTATCCCCCTCAGCCACATGTAATAATTCTTTCCTCCAGAAGACGTGCGTCGTTCATGACAATTTCCTGCGTGTTTGTGGAGATGCGGCGGTCGTACCGGAATGGGGGGAATGGGGAGGAGGAGAACTGGGATTTGTTTCAATTGTATTTCAAATGGACTTCCTGCTGCGCCTTGTAATTACACCCGGGCGACGCGCCGGAGCAGCGAGGCGAGCGCACGGGAATGATAAGCAGTCTGGTTGACACAGCGCCTCAAATTAATCACCTTATGGATACAGTGGCGGAAAAGCAGGGAAATTGGTAAAATGTGGACCGAGGGCACGGCGGCACATTAAGACACATCCAGCAAACACACGACGTGAGCACCGCTGTTGAGGATGTGGAGGTATGTGTACTCTCCTCTCTACACACACACACACACACGCACGCACGCACACACACACACACACACACACACACACACACACACACACACACACACACACACACACACACACACACACACACACACACCACACAGATGCGCTGCGGACAAAAAGGCAGGTTTGGAAAAAACATCCGTCTTCAAATGACGACTTCCTGCTGAGACCAACGGAAGATTTAGCAAGTCTCTGTGTCCGCACAACAATGCAAAAAGGTTTGAAAAGATGGTGATAATGTGTCCTACAAATAAGACACCGCAGAACAACATTCATTCACAAACAACTGTCCTGAAAGGAAAACAAATGTCTTGAGTGATTGGCTTTTTGAGTTATTTGTTTTAAACATGGTAATATGATGCCAAAAATGTATATGATCCTTGTATATGATCGCAATTGCATTTTCACTGTTATTAAAGATTGTAATTTAATTTTGTTTCTCATTCATGTTGACGATTATTTTTGTGTGCTTACATTTTTTTACGATTACAGGTGAAAACTTTATTGGTCACTTTATTGGAATAGCGAAAGAGTTGCTGTAAATAGCCGTGTGGAGGGTGTGTGATGGGTGGCTGAGGGTGTGTGATGGGTGGCTGAGGGTGTGTGATGGGTGGCTGAGGGTGTGTGATGGGTGGCTGGTTTAAACGGCCTCACCTGGACCCCAAAATGCCCACAGATTAGACCAGCCAGCCACACACACACACTCAAGGAGAGCGCTAGCATGCTAGCAGTGTACCACCTGCTCTGTCAACATTAAAGTACAAACTCTGCAATAAATCCGGTTTATTCCACATCCACCTGTGTCCTGATATCGGAGGAGGCCTGGAAAGCCACTTAGGTGGGCGTCTAGCGGGGAGCGACACTGCGACCCTAGCGCCCACACACACACACACACCCACACGCACACACACACACACGCACAGCACACACACACACACACACACACACACACACACTCACACACAAGCCCATGTATATTATTCTTCTCAATTCTTTAACCACCCACCTTCCTAACTACCTACCTGCACACATAAAGCCCACTGCCCCCTCCCTCATCTATCCATCCATCATCCATCCCTTCATCATCCATCCCTCATCCATCCTTCATCATCATCATCCATCCCTCATCCATCCTTTCATCATCCATCCATCCATCCGTAATCCATACTGCATCATCCATCCATCATCCATCTCTCCATCATCCATTATCCATCCCTCCATCAACCATTATCATCCATCCCTCATCCATCCTTCATCATCCATCCCTCCATCATCCATCCCTTCATCATCCCTTCATCATCCATCCCTTTAGCCACTTGTTTGGCTAGCAATTGGCCGGGACATTATGGTGAACAGAAATTGCCGTATTCACAGAATTTATAACCAGTTTTTTTTTTGGGGCTTTTGGCAACTAAAATTTTAAGATTTACTGAACAAAATAAGTAAAAATAGTAAATATTAAACTGTGGATTGGTTGAAAAGTGGGACATCTTGGATTGGCCAATGAGCTGAATCCTTGCTCCTTAACCATGTGCTGAGCTTCTGGAGCTCAACTTTGCACTAACCAATCGAAAAATAATTAAAGCTTCATTTCTGGGCACAAACTAATGACTTAAATAAGAAGTGTGTGTGTGTTCATGTATGTGTGTTCATGTGTGTGTGTGTGTGTGTGTGTGTGTGTGTGTGTGTGTTCATTAGCAGTTCATTAAGGAAGTGCTTGACTGCATTTGGAAGCAACGAGCATCATCACTCATTAAGGCCAAGCTGGAGATGGCTTTACTGCTCTGTATCAGTCTCTCTCTTTTCCGTCTCTAATATCTCTCCTTCTTCTTCTCCTTCTTCTTCTCCTTCTTCTTCTTCTCCTCCATCCTCATCTTCATTTTTCATTCCCACTTTTTATTTTTTTCCTGTTGACTTGTTTTGCTCTCTTCCTCCACAGATCTGTCTTTCCCCACAGCCCTGGTTCTCTAACTCTGGTAATGGCTGCTTCTCCTCTTCTCGTCTGTATTCTATAATTTCTACACAAGTATCCCCCTCAGCCACATGTAATAATTCTTCCCTCCAGAAGACGTGCGTCGTTCATGACAATTTCCTGCGTGTTTGTGGAGATGCGGCGGTCGTACCGGAATGGGGGGAATGGGGAGGAGGAGAACTGGGATTTGTTTCAATTGTATTTCAAATGGACTTCCTGCTGCGCCTTGTAATTACACCCGGGCGACGCGCCGGAGCAGCGAGGCGAGCGCACGGGAATGATAAGCAGTCTGGTTGACACAGCGCCTCAAATTACATCACCTTATGGATACAGTGGCGGAAAAGCAGGGAAATTGGTAAAATGTGGACCGAGGGCACGGCGGCACATTAAGACACATCCAGCAAACACACCACGTGAGCACCGCTGTTGAGGATGTGGAGGTATGTGTACTCTCCTCTCTCTACACACACACACACACGCACGCACGCACGCACGCACACACACACACACACACACACACACACACACACGCACACACGCACGCACACACACACACACACACACACACACACACACACACACACACACACACAGATGCGCTGCGGACGAAGGTTTCACAAAGCGTTGGAAAACATCCGTCTTCAAATGACGACTTCCTGCTGAGACCAACGGAAGATTTAGCAAGTCTCTGTGTCCGCACAACAATGCAAAAAGGTTTGAAAAGACTGAAAGGCTGAAAGGTGGTGATAATGTGTCCTGTAAATAAGACACCGCAGAACAACATTCATTCACAAACAACTGTCCTGAAAGGAAAACAAATGTCTTGAGTGATTTTTAGCTTTTTGAGTTATTTATGGTTTTAAACATAACATAATATGATGCCAAAAAAGTATTATCCTTGTATATGATCGCAATTGCATTTTCACTGTTATTAAAGATTGTAATTTAATTTTGTTTCTCATTCATGTTGACGATTATTTTTGTGTGCTTACATTTTTTTACGATTACAGGTGAAAACTTTATTGGTCACTTTATTGGAATAGTGAGAGAGTTGCTGTGTGATGGGTGGCTGAGGGTGTGTGATGGGTGGCTGAGGGTGTGTGATGGGTGGCTGAGGGTGTGTGATGGGTGGCTGAGGGTGTGTGATGGGTGGCTGGTTTAAACGGCCTCACCTGGACCCCAAAATGCCCACAGATTAGACCAGCCAGCCACACACACACACTCAAGGAGAGCGCTAGCATGCTAGCAGTGTACCACCTGCTCTGTCAACATTAAAGTACAAACTCTGTTTATTCCACATCCACCTGTGTCCTGATATCGGAGGAGGCCTGGAAAGCCACTTAGGTGGGCGTCTAGCGGGGAGCGACACTGCGGCCCTAGCGCCCAATTTGGGGCCAATTTTGGGCTCCTCTGTCAAGGGATCAAGGGACACAGAAGGGCTGCCCAGGGACGCTCTGAAGTCACCAAGCCTCTCCCCGAGGGCCAGGTGGAGCTGGTAGAGCCCAGTGGAGGACCGTGGCGTCAGCTACACGGAACGTCTGTGGCTAGTTCCCCCCGCAACTAGCCTAGCTACATGTCTCCTACAGTACAGCGACACCTCCGCCAGCGTGAGTGTGGTCGCGGCTGGTTTAAGCACGGTGTTTTTTTTTTAATGCATCCATGTTTTGGCGACCTCAGTTAGACATGTTGAGACCGGCTGTCGCTCTTCATACATCGGTTGTCTGATTGAACTCATCTTGACGGGTCTTTAGGCTGCGGTGGAAATGCTGACAACCACGGGCTGAAGGAACCTTTTAGTTCCTTGAAAAGTGCGGGACTAAAGTTTGGGGTACTTCAGGTGGAAACGGAGCTTAAGGGATGTGTTTAGCCCTCTTTAATATGGTAAAAGAGGGCTAAACACTCAGGGATGAGTTTTGAATAAATATCACGTTGGTCATAGTTACAAGCAATAGAACGACGTAGACAGTGAAATAGATGCACTGTGGACAGACGTTCAATAATGCACAGTATTCTGTTAACGGGACAACGAGTGCATATGCAGTGCAGCATCAGGTCAGCAGACAGTCTGGTGGTCTAACCGCTGGGCTCCACAGGGATCGTGGAGAACAGGAGAATCATCCGCTGAACGAGCCCGGACCAAGACACTCTTTCACTTTCAATATCGGCACAAACACACACAGAGGACTCACACATCCCCTGTGCGTGTGTGTGTGCATGAATGTGTTTCTGTGTGTGTGTGTGTGTGTGTGTGTCCGCACATGTGTCTGTTTCTGTGTGTGTGTGTGTGTGGTGTGTGGTGTTGCTGTGTGTGTGTGTGTGTGTGTGTGTGTGTGTGTGTGTGTGTGTGTGTGTGTGTGTGTGTGTGTGGGCATGACTGTGCTGCATGACTGTGCTGCATGGACTGTGCTTCCTGGATAAAAGTCATCAGGCGCCGAGAATTAAAGCCGACAGCAGAAAGCCTTCTGAGAGAGTGAGGCTGCGCAGACCCCGGCCGGCAGCCCGTTGGTTCCGTGGTGTAATTAGTCTGTGATGTGTGAATGAGAGCTTGACAGCTGTGAGGTCTCCTGATTAGTCTGTGTGCTGTCGTTTCAAAGCTTTACGCTCCCGTTAGGTGTGACTCTCTAATGAGAGAATCTGCTGTGCAATTTGTCATGTATTTTAAATGTCTTTTTAATATGCTTTGTGCATTTGCGTGTTTTTTTTATACAGTGTAAAGCCCTGGCAGCGATCAGGGCTTCTTAATGGATTATGTTAAAATATAAAAAACTATTTTTTTGGGGGGGGGGGGGGACTATTCTCGAGCAAACGCATTCATTGGGTTTGTTGTTCGATGTTTGCCATTCAGAAACCCTTCATTCTTGCTCTACAGCCGTCTGTAATCAATACTCAGCCAATCGGACTCCACTTCTCATCCCCAGCCCACCTGCCCCCCCCCCCCACGCTCCAATCCAGTGCTCCCAGCGCCGGATTCCTCTTATTCCTGTCTCCGTCTCCTTGGTTACTAATCAAACCAGCTGTCTTCATTCCAGATGTAGTTGAAAGTGAGACGGGCCCCTTGAAGGTAATTGGCAGCATATGTGTGTGTAAATGTTA
The DNA here is from genome assembly GCA_002895965.2 of Coryphaenoides rupestris. NCBI lineage: Eukaryota > Metazoa > Chordata > Actinopteri > Gadiformes > Macrouridae > Coryphaenoides > Coryphaenoides rupestris. Next base: position 118,750 of record PIJE02001295.1, on the reverse strand, counting down.
ACATTTATTTCACGAAGACTGAAGCTTAATGAGCGGGAAGAGATGACATGTCTCCCCGGGGCCCCGAGGTGCGGAGCAGCCCCTTGGTCCGTAATGGAACCTTTATCGGTTCCCGGGCGCAGAGGGACCGGGGAGGGTTCAACGTGAGACATGTGACAGCTCCGCCCCCCCCCCTCTCCACGCCCCACCCACCCCCATCACCCCCCCCCCCCCCCATCACCCCCACAACCACTTTGTGGAAAGTCGATCTTGTTTTAAAAAAAATACAATTTATTCTATGGAGTCTTTAAACCGAGCCTCAGACTAGCAGGACACAGACGCCTAAAATGGACGCCCATGAGCCAATTCTTCTCCTAATGAGATTTCATGCAAATTTCATTGTAAATATAGACTCAATTCAACCACAATATTGACTAAAATGACAGGGTCCATGAATGTGGCTTAATTATCTTGTCTTATCGTTTCAAGAGACCCTATGTCAATATATTTTCTGTTAATACTGATGTTAATACTGATGTGTATAATCCTCAACAAACGTGTGTTTGAATTCCCACAACTAATTGGCACACGGAGCACAAGCAACGCAGAGGACTAAAGATAAATATAATAAATATAATCACTGACATCTACCAAATTAATGTGCTCATGTTTAAGACGGTTTAAGAAGGTTTCACCGAATCAGTTAAAAGTACAGTGTTGGAGTTCACTTGATATATTTTGAGGAGAATTGAGGTTAAGATCCTATTTTTAGGACGTCACAAACTCAAAGCAAAGTGTAATAATCTAATCATTCAGAAGGCCTGTTTATAGTATTGTGTACAATGCCTTTCTCCGGGGATAAATCTCCTGTCTACTCTTTTAAAATAGACGCAAGATGTACCGTCATTGGAGACACTATTTATTTGAGTTAAACGGCATTAACATTGGAGCGCTCTGCATCTCAAGTGTGCGTTGCTCTGTTGAAACGGGGAGCCAGCATTTTGAACTCCCGGTTTTCTCGCAGCATTCAGCTCAGCTCAGCCTCCCTGCACAATTTACTCTGCAGAGAGAAATTCATTATATTGTGACACAGCGAGGAACATCCAAACTATAAAGATAAGCCCGGTCTTTTCACAGGTTCTTCTCATAATTCAAATTAAACTAATTACGCAGAATGTTACAGGCTATACATCATGTTGCGTCTTGACAAGCTGACAGTCCACATTTTTTTGCAGATAGTTCTTCTACGCTCTCTCTCTCTCTCTCTCTCTCTCTCTCTCTCTCTCTCTCTCTCTCTCTCTCTCTCTCTCTCTCTCCCGACCCACCGCCACGCTTCTGCTGTGTACTTCTGAAGCGCCCATTAAATCAGCTTGCTCAATTAGTCACCTTTTCAGAAAAAGTTTTAATTAGCAATACATTTCTTTTTCTAATCTGTGCGCCGCGCGGCAGTGTTGTCAAAGCGAGGCGGGGGGGCGGGGGGGGGGGGTGGGGAAGCGAGCGGCGCTGATAAGGCGGACGATGGCTTCCGCCGTTCGCCGCGGATTTTGACTCTTCCCCGGCGCCTCCCATCTGACTTTGCCAGATGCTAATCAGCACTCGGCTGCCGCACCTGCCTGCCGCCGCCGCCGCCGCTGCTGACCGCGTCAGAACCCACGCCCGGCTTCCGGAACTTTCTGCTGATGTGCGCGGAACGGAACGGCGGTCGATAGGGATCCCGGGCACGCCGGCGGGAAGATAAACTAAACAGCAGTCATAATCACGTTAGAATATTAAATAGGCCTTAGCGGGAGATGTATTATGGAGCTAAATTAAATTGGCATATCAAACGATATTTATGGCGTTAAATTAAATCGGCCACAAAAAAAAAGACAAAAACGCTTCTTTCTAGCGTTGCTAACGTTTTGGCATCACTGCACTGTGAGTGAACATTAGCTTAGTTGGATGTGTGTTTAAGTGTATGTTGTTTTCAAGTTACTCTTGTGTATACGTTTCGGCGTATTCTTCCACAACTTTGTGATAGTATGCTGGTGTTATCGACAAGAATAATGAACAAAGGGAATGGTGCAGGCGTCCCATTTCCGTGTTTTTCTCGCGTTAACACGATTGATATGATGTGAGACCACTTACAGTAATGAAGCACACTTGTTCAGAGACGCGTCTAAGAGGCTTTTTAACACCTTTGATTCTCTACAGCCGCGGGAACATAAACGCGCTCCGCCGACGCCAGTAATACATATTGTACTTTTACTGGCATTTCCTCAGAGCGCTGACTGGACGTTAATCGTCCTGAACCTCTGGTTGGTCCCAGTGACTGGAGATACGTCCACCTGATAGAACAGGTTTTGTTTTATTGGACATTATTTCCATGCATACAACATCTCCTGCTTGATGACGTTTTTTTTTTAAAGGGGCTCCTATTATACCAGCAGGTGTGAGCGTGATTTGCAGCATTAGCATTTGGGAGTAAAATTGTCATTGTGATGAAGTGACATCACAAGTGGGCGTGTCCACCTGGGTGTACGATGACTAGACCAGTTCACCGGCTGGTACAGTCCACTGGGTAGGCCGGTAGTCTGGTCTAGTCAGCGATCCCTCTCGGCTCTACCTTGTCTCTGTCTCTGGTTCTCTTTCTCCTGTGCTGTGCATTTTCCACCACACTTCTCCACACTCCACGTACTGCGTGTTGAGTTGAGGACATGTAGGCCTACTGGATGTGCGTGATGAGACCGAGAGGATCGTACCATCAGCTGAAAAGAAGGTGGGGAGTGAGGAGCTACAAGGTCTACAGGGACTGCAGCAGCCCTGCGCTGTTTTCTCTTTGATTGACCCATTTCATTTAGCATTTTAGCGCTGCCCGGACACTCAATCACCTTGCCAGGCCGCCGGGAGAATCCTGGTACTCCCGACGGCCATTCCCACCCCCGAGTTCCTCCAATATTGGTTGTAAATCGATCGTGCATTTATACAGCACTATGGTGACTCAAAGTGCTTTACATTTGATGTCACATGTTCATGGTCGTGTCTTCCATATGAGGTAGAAACCCTGAGGGATTCCAGTGTGAGTCAGTGTCTCGCTCAACACCTCAACACTAGCAGGAGGTGACCGTCGACCCTCAACTTCAGTTGCCTCCTGAGCCTTGCAGCAACACAGAGACAACACTGAGATATGTGTCCCGGTCTCTCGCTCTGGCTGGATTCCAGTCGTCTGTCTCCAGCGATTGCACCGGTGCCCCCCTGCCTGGATCCCCAAATGTTTTCCAATATTTGCATCGCTTAAATGCCTCAACAAGAAGCTTAAATCTGCTAAATGGAAATCAGCAATAGTTCGTGAGTACATGGAATGTCCACAGTGCAGATGGACCGTCTGCACACTTTTGCCTTTCACACAATCTCCCACAATCTTTCTTGGCTTGAAAGTGTGTTATTTATATATATGGTTTGGTTTATATATAGGGTTTACTACAATGGTGCCCATACAGCTTCATATACATATGCATCATCATATCCGTGACCAAATCAATGAGAAATTAAGCATCATAAACATATGGTATGACTGCACTGATTTGTGTAAGGATACTGCACACTTGTGTGTATGTGAATAAGAAGATCTAATGTCTCTTGATGTGTGTAGTCATGTGTGTGTAGTCTTGAAATTGGAGAATTTTGATTGATACTTTGCTCCGACGTTGTGATGTGTGCCAATTCACTCAAATGATTTGAAAGAATAAAAAAGGAAATATCCTGTAACATTGGCCAATAATTTACACTTAAACAAGAGACATTTCTGATTGCAGTGCACTCCACAGGACTTGGCAAGGCATGGACATTCAGTAACTCTCGGTACGTGTGTTTTTATACCAGCCTGGAACTCCATCTTACACTATTCTATTATCATGCTCTTGTCTGTTGTATTGTACTTGCATGTGTCACGGTCCTTGGCCATAGGAACAGGCGAGGACTCAAATGCAGACAAATGAAAAACGGTAGTAAAATGAAGACTTGTTTTATTGTGTCTTCTTTCACACAATCTTCTTAAAAAAACAAAAGCAAAGTTCCTCCGCAGAGTAATCAAAAATCAAAAGAACAGCAAAAAGTGAAGGTAGGGAAAAAAAACCTCACAATAATGTCCAGGAGACAGCAGCGCAAGGAATAGAAACACATGGCCTGGATGGCAAGATGATTGTATAAAAAGCATGGTCTTCTCATCCAGGATTAAATACTCAATAATGCATGCATATGTTGAGTATGTGTGGTCTCACCTGGCCTGAGTCAGGCGGATTAGACTGGGGTTGGATGAGGCTGTACACCTGTACACCTGTGCACATCACCTGGCAAATCAATGCCCACAGGTTAAACCAGCCATCACCACACATACACACACATACACACTCAAGAGTGCAGAGACGTCTCTGGTTTTTGACATCACAAGTGGGAGTGTCCTCCTAGAAGTATGGTGGATACAGTAGATCAGCCTACCAGTTGCTACCATCCACTGGGTAGGCTGGTAGGCTGATCCATCCACCATACTTCTAGGAGGACACTCCCACTTGTGATGTCAAAAACCGAAGATGACACCAGTTTCTTTAAACCACTTGAAATGGCCGAGATCACGCTCACACCTGGTGGTATAATAGGGTTAGTGTTAGGGTTAGGGTTAGGGTCCTTTAAGCATGTACCACCTGCTCTGCCTTCAAACAGGTCAACTCTGCAGTAAGACAGTTTTACAACCACTTTCTGAGTCGCGCTCAGCGGAGGAGACCCATCACAGACATTTTAGTGGCATGTGTGTCAAGGGAGTGTTGCACAATGCACGCCACTTTTCTATTTCCATTTTCATTTAGAAGGTTTTCCAATCCAGAATACAAACGAATCCACCGGGGGAACAGTGACACATTTCAAACTCTGAAAATGTGTCTTCACAAATGCGGCAAGAAAACTCAAATAGAAAATAATGTTTGCAGAGATTTTTTTTTTACAGACTATCAGAACATTATGCAAGCCATTCGAAACTTAGTTTAAATCTTGCAAAACCTTTTTTTTTTTAATAAGATTTCAAGCTTTCAAACACTTTCCCACCTTTCAAAGCCCCCACCACCCGCCCCCATTTTGAATTATGGCACAACACTCATCCCATAGATGAGCTGGACCTGCAGGCTTTATGAGGTTGACAACGTTGTCATGTTGTAGAACAGGCCCTTCTTCAACACTTTCTATTTGGTTGAATAAAATCCCTGCTTGACTCATTTCAATTTGACAAAACAGTCTCCCTTCCCATTTCAAACACACAAGTCAGCATCACGGTCTCGCCTCAGCCTCACCTTGTGTGTCTTCTCCATGAAAAACATCTTATTTCACGTAACAACAAAAAACTGTTTCACCTCAACAACAGCTGCGGACGTTCCGGAGGCGTGAGCGAGTCCGAGCCGTTATCACGATGTGTGTTTTCTTGATGTGAACGGATGTTATCTGCAGGCCAAACGTTCCCATTCCCGCTTCCAAAGTCACTTCCAAATCGACTACAGACTGCAGCGTG
>PIJE02001295.1:95738-108238 GCA_002895965.2 Coryphaenoides rupestris | reverse complement strand
ATGTACCCTGGCAGTGCCTGTATGTGCACACACACACACACACATGCTCTGCAGAAGGCAAGCCTCAGTGTTTGCAGGTGACTGTAATTGTCAACAGTGTGTATGTGAGATAAGTAGAACATTGGAGCCTATAGGAGTATGTATGTATGTAGTGTGGCACACTCCCTATATTGTGGCGTGTGTCCACCCGACTGAATATAATAATTCCCAGTTCCACACCAGACTACAAGGCAAAAGGGGTTTATTTAACATACAGGGGACGGGGAAGTGCAGGGTAATTATAGGGGTTAGTCCTTTAATCCGTGCGGGTAGTCGTGGTCCGTTAGCAGGGGTCGGTACACGGAGACGGGTCCTCAGGGAGAGCGGGGTTCGGCGATGGGTCGGGTAGTCAGCCAGGCGGGGTTCGTTCACGGGGCGGGTTCTCAGGCGGTCCAGGGGTTCAGCACACGGCAGGGTTCTCAGACAATCCAAAGTCTAGGGCACACAGCCACTTCGGTCTTTCTTCAACTCACTCAGTCGTTTGCTGCACTCTTCCTCTTCCTCTCCCACTTCTGCTACTTCCTCCTCTCCCACTTCCAACGCTCCCGCTCCCGCTTCCACTTCCACTTCCACCGCTCCCGCTCCCACTTCCACCGCTCCCACTTCCAACGCTCCCGCTCCCGCTCCCGCTCCCACTTCCACTTCCACTTCCACTTCCACTTCCACTTCCAACGCTCCTGCTTTCTCTCTCTCCTCGACCGTCCATACCACCCAGGTCCTCTCCCATTTATTGGCCGCAGCCAGGCCCCTGATTGGCCGCCGCCGAGTTCCCCCAACGAGGCGCAGCCACCTTCAATAAGGCTGATCGCCTCTCTCCACTTCCTGGTCTCCTTGGCTCCCTCTGGGGGCCGAATGGGGAACTGCGGTTCCCCCGACCATGGTCCACACTGCCTGGTCGGCCCCTCAGTGGCCGTCTGCCACAGTAGGTATTTAGGTATGTTTGTATGCATGTATGTATGTATATGTGTATGTATGTGTGTATGTAAGTGTGTATGTATGTATGTATGTATGTATGTATGTATGTATGTATGTATGTATGTATGTATGTATGTATGTATGTATGTATGTATGTATGTATGTATGTATGTATGTCTGTATGTATGTATGTAAGTGTGTATGTATGTATGTATGTATGTATGTATGTATGTATGTAATGTATGTATGTATGTATGGTATGGTATGTATGTATGTATGTATGTAATGTATGTAAGTGTGTATGTATGTATGTATGTATGTATGTATGTCTGGTTAATTCTATGTAAGTGTATGTATGTATGTATGTATGTATGTAAGTGTGTATGTATGTATGTATGGTATGTATGTAATGTATGTAAGTGTGTATGTATGTGTGCATCTATATCTTTGATGAAGGCGCACTTGGTACATGGTTTTTGACGTCCCATTCTTTGACCTCGGTGACCCCTGCTGTTTCTACGAGACTTCTGGGATGACCTTGACCCTGTCCGACCTCGACCGCATCTGACCTCCAGACGTTGTTTCCCGACACATGAACACAAACGCTGTGGCCAGATATACTGTATGATCGGATCTCTCGTGTTAGCTTGTTATTAAAAAATATACTTCCTGGTAAAAAGCAGTTGATTACAGAAGGAGCGTTTTTCTTTTCTTTTCTTCATTTTGTTTAAAGTATTTATTCTCATCATAGATGAAGCTACGGTGGGGGGGTTCAGACTGAAGCAGAAACAGGTTTCTCGGCCCTACAGTTCTCTTTATTGCAGGGACGTCCTAATTAAAGCACAAGATTACATTACAACATTACAGTAAAACACATAAACAATATAAAATCACATGAAATACACACGTTCAAATACCAACAAGACTATGAGAAGCACGTGCAATCCCCACATAATGCGTCCTCTAAAAGCACCCGGAAATTTCCCCTCGAAACTAATGGGTCCAGTTTAAGAGAGTCCTGCAGCCTATTCCATTTATCAGGAGCGTAACAACTGAAAACGTTCTTTCCTGCCAATCCCAGGAATTAGCCCCGCCCCGCCCCGCCCGCCTGTTCATTTGCAACCAGATGCCAAGCCACGCCCCCCTTCACACCACAGTGATGTTATTCAGATTGTGATGGGACGGCGTCTACACTGTGAGCTGTGATGGCTGTGATCACGGCGGGAGGCGGACCGGCCCTCCGTAGGAGAGTTCTTCAGCTGACCTGCACTGGGATCTGGTTGGGGTATAGGGAACGTAGCCTAGAATTATTTATATTAATAAATTGATTACAGGATGAGATTGTCATGTGTCATTTATAAGAGTATATGATCGTACAATTAATCCGTTTGGACCAGATGAAGTGGCTTTTCCGGGCTCCTCCAACCACAGAACACAGGTGGACGTTGAATAAACCAGTAAATTGCAGAGTTTGTAATGATTTGTAGGCAGAGCAAGTGGTGCCTTGCTTACATGCTAACACTTTGCTTCACATGTACTTCAATGGTCCTCAGCCTTGCTTTTGAGTTTTGTGCATTATAGTACTAGTCATATAGTACTAGTCCATATAGTACTAAGTCATATGGTACTAGTCGTATAGTCGTAGTAGTACACTGTTACACAGTAGTACATAGTCAGGGTTAACACATTTGTTTTTCCATTGCACATCCAAATCTGTCCACACACATCCCAGAGTTATTTTCACATTCACCTTCGCAGAAACTGTGCAAATCAATATGGTCTCTAGCCTGCACAGACACACACACACACACACACACACACCTTGATGTGTGTGATATGACCGGCCGATGGATGAAGTGTGCCACACAAACACAAACTCTGTGTTTTTGTGTGTCCAGTCTGTGTCCGTTATTGAAGGTGTGTTGTGTGTGTGTGTCTGGCACTCATATTCTCTTTCAATGCAGTGTGGTGCGCCATCAGCCACAGATCTAGACGGATCTACTCGCGCTCTAGCTAACTGTTCAATCAACACACACAGCACACACACACACACACATACACACACACACACACACACACACACACACACACACACTATATACAGGCACAAGGAATCCACAAGTAAATTAAATGAACAGTCTCAAGCACATGCAAACACACACACACACACACACACACACACACACACACACACGTCAAGTATGTGATGGCAACTTCAAGGGCAGACCCACAAATACACTCAGGCAAGTCAAGTCTCATACAACTCTCAAAACCCCTTTGCAAGGCTGTGTGTTCCTGCATATGCAGGCTAATTTACACACACACACACACACACACACACATGGAGACACACACACACACACACAGTGACACACACACACACACTGACACACACACAGACACACAGACACACACACACACACACACACATACACACACACTGACATACACACAGCAACACACTGACACACACACACACACACACACACACACACACACACACTCCCTATAGATCGCTGTAATATATGGCACAGGTCCCAAGTCAAGTTTCCTTTCTAGTTCCTGTCTGCCCGTAGCCGACTAATAAGAATCAAGGTTACGTTTCTGTGCCTTGCATTTGCAATTTAAATTCTCAACAGTATTGCTAAAGTAATTCTTTATAGTGCAGCGGAGACAATGACAGCCGCCTGCGCTCCTCAAACAACAATTGTTTTATTCCCCCGGGGAACGGCTTTCCTCAACCCTGATTTCTTTAACTCGCTCAGATGTAAATAGCCTCACAAAGCACATCTATGTGCAGAAGAAGTATTTCAAAGTTTATCTTATGAGAAGGGCTGGATAGTAGAAGAAGGTATGGGTGTGTGTGCATGTGCGTGTGTATATATGTGTAGGTGTGTGTGCCTGTGTGTGTGTGTGTGTGTGCGCGTGTGTGTGTGTGTGTGCGTGTGTGTACGTATGTGTACATGTGTGTGTCTGTGTGTCTGTGTGCATGTGTGTGTGTGTGTCTGTGTGTCTGTGTACATGTGTGTGTGTACGTGTACGGATCTAACAGTGTGTGTGTGTGTGTGTGCATGTGTGTGTGCGTGTATGCATGTGTGTAAGTGTGTGTATGTGTGTATGTGTGTGTGTGTGTGCGATTGAGAGTGTATGAGAGAGTGTGTGTGTGTGTGTGTGTGTGTGTCTGAGAGTGTATGTATGTGTGTCCATGTTGGAATCTAAACTTGTGTGACGACCTCGTTACTCTCACTGAGAGACGGAGCGACGAGAATCCTTCCCCAGATCACCGGGTGCTACGTTTGGGTGCTAACCTGCTGCTGCTAGCGTAACCAGCAGGGTCGAGGTTTTATAAAGTAATCCCATTCCACCGGCTCTCTCTTCAGCCAGGCAGCAGTCACCCACATCATCCACGGGTGACTGAAGAGCTGCCGTCTATTATTGATGATCTGTGATTGAATCCTGAATCCGGTGACCATGTGTGAGATGACGACTCTGAGCCATGCGACCTCAACATGGGACTCACATCTACGAAGGAACGAAGGAGTGAATGAATGTATAGAAATATGGACAGACGACCGCATCGCAGGGTGTGACATTTGGCATTGATCACTCATACCTTTCATCCATTGGTGTGTGTGTGTGTGTGTGTGTGTGTGTGTGCGCCATGTAGTTATTTTAAACAATATTGTACACTGCTTAACTCAGTGGGGTACATTTATACTGCATACTCAGCCTTGGTAACTGCATTAAACAAAGGCAAGCATGTTGGTGATACATCAGAATGTAACGAGATAATATTGTTCCGTTTGTCTTACGAGTAAATATTAACATTAAAGTTAGTGATGTCACAAAGTGTGGTCGTGTGGCCTGTAGTGTGAATACGACCTCATATCTCTATCTCTCTCTCCATCGCCATGGGTGTGTGTGTCTGTGTGTCTGTGTGTGTGTGTGTGTGTGTGTGTGTGTGTGTTTGGGCAAATTAATGGCTCAATGTGAATGAATTAGTGAAGAAAAGAAAATGTATTCATCAGCCGCTGCACACGTGCACTGATATGCAAAGGTGTTCGTGTTAAAGAGCGTAAATATGTGCATTTGGAGATAATTAGCATGTCTAATGCGTACGCAGCCTCCCGTGTGCTCCGGCACGACTTTCTTATATGACTTATGTGTGGTGTGTATTTTGTGCGTCTATATATATATATATACTGTATACTGTATGTGTGTGTGTGTGTGTGTGTGTTGTACGTAGCTATTTCCGGCCCTAATTTGATGTGTATATAAGTGGTATATACCCCCAGGGTTCCCATAGCGATACATCACGCCGCCGACAATGGAAATGTCCGTTGTCCCTGGAGACAGACTGGTTACCCGCACACGCACGGCCTCGTGGGAAATGCAGTCCTCGCTAACAACATTCAGTTCCTAAATGATGTGTGTGTGCATACAGTATACGCATGCACACACACACACACACAAGCATGCACACACAACGAAAAACACACACACACGAAAACACACATGAAAACACACACACACACACACACAAAACACACACACACACATACACAGACAGACAGACACAGCGGCCGTTCCTTTTGTGTTTTTCTTGTGTTTATTTTCCTTGAGTCTCCCAGCCTGACTGTCATGTCCGCTCCTTCAGGGCTGAGCTCCCGACAGTCACTTAAAGTAAATGAGTGTGTAGTGAAGTGTCCAAACAGCATTAGCACAGCGGCGGCGGCGGCGGCGGCGGGGGCTTCCGTGGAGGGAAGTGTGACAAGCGACAGAAGGGAGAGGAGTGCGGCGGGCGCTGAGAGTACGACGCCGGTACCTGAGCAGCGCCGCCAAGAGCGAAAAAAAATAGCAATACAATAAACACCCACGAGTGCATTTTATTTATCGGCGGGGTGAAAGAAAACATTGGCTGACGGAGCATTTTAGGAGTTTAGCGCCTTTAGGCCGTGGAACGGTCCGAGTCGATTACTTTTACTTGGAGTATTTTTACATTTTGTACAGAAGTATTCAAGAGAATTTGTATCTGTAAATGATATACCTGTGTTTTATGTGAACAATGTATACATTTATTTTGTCATCAATTTTATTATCTGGCTGACACTTGAAATTGGATTGTATTACGTTGTTGAGACATAATAATGGAATACATAATAATTAGGGCCGGGACATTAACGCGTTAATTACGATTAATTAATTCCAGAAAAAATAACGCGTTAAAATAATTAACGCATTTTAATTGCACTTTATTTTTGCACTCCAAACACCACGGAACGTTTCTCAGTGGACGAATTGGCGGCTCAAATATGGGCCGATCGCGTTTGACCGTTTATTTTTGTTGTTACCATTTTCGATGGTAGAAATGGTAGAGATGGCACTTTATGTTAAACTGTTGGTCTGTGTAGCTAAAATAAACAGGATTTTGCTGCTTAAACGTATGTATATGTACTGTATATGTATATGTATATGTCTGTTCATTGATTCACTCGTATACCAAAATCCATTTGAATTGTAAAATGTTGCTTCTCGTGTCAAATATTGATATGCGATTAATTGCGATTAATTAATTACAAAGCCTCTAATTAATTAGATAATTTTTTTTATCGAGTCCCACCACTAATAATAATACTTTGCATTTTCCAGCCTAAGGTTAAAAATAACCAGTTTCATGTGCAGGGAGGAGTCAGCGGTTTCCTGAAAACAGATTTAAGCACAAAACACAAATAGTCCAAAACACAAATAGTCCAATAGACACACACAATAGTCCCGCCCCCAGAGTGGGCGGTCCCTCTCCGTCTCCCACACGATAATTAGCGGCAAGATCTATCATCGTTAGCCGAGGTTCAGCTTTCACACTTAATTCCGATCACATGACGTACGAGCGGAGCACACATTCCCCGCCGCCACTGCAGCCCTCGCAGAATGATGCCGGCGCAGACATGGCCGTTATAAATGTTAAGGGTTAAGGTTGTGGGTGACAGTGCTTGTTCTAAATGCTGAACTTAAGGGTTAAAGTTCGAGGGGATTGTCTCTGTGATTGGCCAGTGGAAAGTGGAACTCTGGAGGAGAAGCGCCAGTCAACCAAAACAGCGGCGCTCAGACTCTCGGCTGCCACTTAATTGCCTGTGTTGACGACCATTTCGACGGCCATTTTCCCTCCCTGCTTCGTCTCTCCCAACACTCTCTCTCTCTCTCTCTCCAGACTCTACTGTATATTCGCTGCACTCTCCTTCTGGACAAACAAAAACACAGAAAACTAGAGCTGCTTCCCACTGACAAGCTATACAATCAATTAGCAGGCGCGGAAAGCAATTAGGGCCCCGCTCCTCAACGAGCTATTTATAGCTCATATGATAAATTATGGGGCGCCACACACACACAGAGGATCAGAGCGCGAGTTGTTCATTAGTGAAATATTTTTTTGTTCCAGTGGATTGTAAAGGGACACCCAGTAAAGAATATTGTTATTAAAATCCGAACTAAATGAGGATCTCGGCCTAAACTTTGCGTCAGCGTGTAAGCATGTAACTTCAGGACACGGTTCAACGCGGTGAACATGAGACGTGTTCACATTTCATCTCAGTTATTAAAGTGACGGACAACAGGATCTAAAAGCGCAATATGTACCGTAAATAACAGAGCATCACAGAGGGATGCATCGACTGCATTACCTGTCAGGAAAATGTCAAGAAGTACGTACAGTATGTTAATGTATGTCTTGGAGAGACTGGGGATTGTAGGGTTGTGGCCTGGAGTCATAGATAAATACATACATACATAGACGCCATATTGGACCTAGGCACCATATTGGAGAGGCCAAGACATCTCTACCCTGTTTACTTGTACACACATACAGGTAAACAGGGTAGATGTGTTTTCTCTGGATAAAAAGCACTATGACCTGTGGCCTGGCTTGGAGTTTACGTTAATTTCAGTCATCTGATGGCCACATAGCCAAGAGGGAAAATAGACTCCACCCATTAAATTCTCTTGGTCACATAAATTGTCTATTTTAGATTCCTGTGTAACTGGGTGCATAACTACTTAATAGGCATAATGCAACTACGTCATGATTGGTTGTTTGGTCTGGAAACATAAATGTATGTTCCTAGAGACAACACAGAGGGACCTTAGAGGGACCTACAGTAGGTATCAGACTATTAGGTAATTTGGCCGTTCTATCAGGTTGGAAGGACCTGATATTTAGACCGCCTGGTTTTGTTTCAAGGGCCGATGGAAATGGTTGCCACCTGAAGGGACTCAGGTTTGCCCACACATATGAACACACCTTTGTGACGAGGACCAAATATAATCTCTGACTTTGATAACGTAATCGTTTGACCTCGGCTTTCAACCAATCAAATGGTGACTGAACCGTTTCGTTCTCTCTGCTGTGCTCTGTAATGTAATAATGAGAGATCTGTCTTCATAACTTTTAATAAAATGCTTAATAACTTCTCACTCACTTAATGAAATTACTCTCCCTACCCCCCAAAGTCACTCAGATTAAATTTTTCCAATTCTAAACAGAGTCTTCAGTGAAAGACCTCGAGTACATTTACATTTACATTTACATTTAGGGCATTTGGCAGACGCTTTTATCCAAAGCGACTTACAAAGAGTACATTTGTTTTTCTACTTCTCTAGTTTGACTACTTCATCATCCAGGAGCTGCTGACAGCTGAGCATTAATCCTGGCCGCACAGAAGCACACAAACACAAATTCACTCGCGCGTACACACACATGCTCGAGCACACACACGTACACATACACACGCACACACACACACACATCACACAGCACACCAACACACACACACACTGCGCACGCACACACACCCATACACACCATACACACAACACACACAACTACATGCACACACACACACAACCAACATAACATGACACAACAACATACATACACACATAACATACACACAGCAAAAACTAGAGCTCGCCCTCTCATTCACACTGACAAGACTATACAAACATCCTAACTGTATATGTGAATCACATGACGACATTAAGCAGCGCGCAGGAACACCACACAAGCCAACATTAGAGGCCCCCCAGCCATTCGCGTCTCAATAGATTACTGGACACACACACACACACACACACACACACACACATCGTTGTATAGTATAAGCACAGCAGCCCATCCATGTGCACCTGCACTCACAAGCACAAAAATAGAAGTGTGCTCACCAAGTCCAGCAGCACCAGACCTGGAACGCCATCTAACCATCCAACCATCTAACCATCCAACCATCTCCAGGCAGACGGAGATTTCAGTCCCCCGGCTCTGTCGGAAATCTGTGCTTAAAGGTCATTCTAAATAGATATGATCACGCCTCATAAACGCCACCATTTCTTCCTCCTTCCCTTATCGGTGGTTTTTAATCACATTCTATAATTGGCATCAGATCACCCAGTAAGCCGAAGTAGTTGTTATTAAGAGATCCGAACTAGGAGGGGGGGGTGGGGTATTGAGCAGATTCTTCATGTCTCTGGCCTTCTCCTCTTAGATCATAAAAACCAGTGATGTTTAACTCTGTCTCACGGTGTACAGACCTTCCGGGGACCTCAGCGTCGTGCATCGCTAGCAGACAGCAAAGGTGTGCAGGATGCACGACATCATTCTTGTTGCTATGCAACATTTTTGTGTTTGACCAAAATCTGGTCTTCGCTGTGTGGTTAAGGAGCTTCATTAGTGAGTCAGTCACTTTGTAATTCGTACTCGGCTTCCAGTTGAAGCAGTTTGAAAAGACGTGGTTGTACAAAACAATGTAATATTCAAAGCTGCTGCCTGCATGTTAACATGACGACAATTTGATTGGTTTGTTCGCCCCCCAGTATGTTGGGCTGTTCCACTGGAGCCTGCATGTCTCCACAGAGAGGGCAGTGTATACCGCGGACTGGATGCTCACTTGTGCGCACTCGCTGTACTTCTACACAGACCTTCAGAGAAGGTGCAGGACCCTGTGACAGCACCTGGACAAGCGGAACTCTTTTAAGTCGGAAGTGTTAGTACCGTCAGTACAGAGGCATGGGTGTATGAGGTCTTGCTGGTATGTTCATCCTCTGAGGCGTGGCTCTGGCTCATCAGTATTATGAGCAGCAGCTGCTGTAGCAGACCCAGCTGTCTCTTATCCCTAATCAATAGCGTGCCGCTTTAACAGGGAAGCTCTTCCGCTCACCTGGGGGCTGAGGGGCACTGAGACCGGTGGATAGCGAATGAGATTGAGTATGAGGAATAACATTGAGCGCCAGTACCCTCCTGGAATCCTGGTAAAGGTCAGTCGTTCTGCTGAATACTGTCTGCAGTCGACCAGGCTAGGTATTTGAAAGAAGAGGGCCTGAAGTTTATCCTCATTCTTTTTCTCTACCGCCGAATGCCTCTTGGTGTTGTTTAGCGGTTTTGTAGTCGACAATCATACATGTGTGTAGAATGTACGATGGGCTAGGATTGGTGTTTGCGTGTCGTTGGGTGATATAAAGAGTCACGTATGGAGCCTTGTGGCCTGGTTCGTGGATTGTTGCTTTAGCTGTGGTGTTAAGTTTTCTGGTGATGTTCGTTGGTGCGGTTGGCCGATCAGGTAGCATAGGTATGGAGGGATTAGAATGAAGACTTCGCGACCTCATTGTAAGATTAGTTTCTGTCGTTGTTGTGGTGCTTAGTCCACCCATTAAATTCTCTTGGTCACATAAATTGTCTATTTTAGATTCCTGTGTAACTGGGTGCATAACTACTTAATAGGCATAATGCAACTACGTCATGATTGGTTGTTTGGTCTGGAAACATAAATGTATGTTCCTAGAGACAACACAGAGGGACCTTAGAGGGACCTACAGTAGGTATCAGACTATTAGGTAATTTGGCCGTTCTATCAGGTTGGAAGGACCTGATATTTAGACCGCCTGGTTTTGTTTCAAGGGCCGATGGAAATGGTTGCCACCTGAAGGGACTCAGGTTTGCCCACACATATGAACACACCTTTGTGACGAGGACCAAATATAATCTCTGACTTTGATAACGTAATCGTTTGACCTCGGCTTTCAACCAATCAAATGGTGACTGAACCGTTTCGTTCTCTCTGCTGTGCTCTGTAATGTAATAATGAGAGATCTGTCTTCATAACTTTTAATAAAATGCTTAATAACTTCTCACTCACTTAATGAAATTACTCTCCCTACCCCCCAAAGTCACTCAGATTTAAATTTTTCCAATTCTAAACAGAGTCTTCAGTGAAAGACCTCGAGTACATTTACATTTACATTTACATTTACATTTAGGGCATTTGTCAGACGCTTTTATCCAAAGCGACTTACACAAAGTACATTTACATTTACATTACATTTACATTTAGGGCATACGCTTTTATCCAAAGCGACTTACAAAGAGTACATTTGTTGAAGGAGAGGCAGCAATATATCACTGTGGTACCTGAAGATAAGAATAGAGCTGTTTTCGAGCATTCCTATTTACGAGACGAATAGAACGAGTTTCATAATTGCCAAGTTGCCTGCATAAGTAGCTGGGCAGGCGTGCAATTCTAAGCATGATACAACATCTGAGAACGAACAACAATGCTAAGTGTCTTAATAAGTGTTAAGACATATAAACACGCAGGTTAGTGCTGGGGGGGTTATGTAGAGTCCAGGTGAACTCTGAACAGGTGGGTCTTGAGTCTCTTGCGGAAGCTGGCGAGCGACTCGGCCGTCCTGACATGAGCGGGAGCTCACATCACTCACACACACACACACACACACACACACACACACACACACACACACACACACACACACACACCCACACACACACACACACACACACACACACACACACACACACACACACACACACACACACACACGACGCAGAAAACAGAAACCCTTTGTAACTGCGGCACCTGACGGTACTGGACTGACCTTCCAAGATGGCCGTCGTTCCTCACCACCTCCTCCCGCTCTCCCCTCAGCCCCCAGGTGAGCGGAAGAGCTTCCCTGTTAAAGCGGCACGCTATTGATTAGGGATAAGAGACAGCTGGGTCTGCTACAGCAGCTGCTGCTCATAATACTGATGAGCCAGAGCCACGCCCCCCTGCCTGAGACTCCTCTTAAAGGGTCGCTGTCCAGGGTCCTGCCCTCTCTGTGGAGACATGCAGGCTCCAGTGGAACAGCCCAACATACTGGGGGGCGAACAAACCAATCAAATTGTCGTGATGTTAACATGCAGGCAGCAGCTTTGAATATTACATTGTTTTGTACAACCACGTCTTTTCAAACTGCTTCAACTGGAAGCCGAGTACGAATTACAAAGTGACTGACTCACTAATGAAGCTCCTTAACCACACAGCGAAGACCAGATTTTGGTCAAACACAAAAATGTTGCATAGCAACAAGAATGATGTCGTGCATCCTGCACACCTTTGCTGTCTGCTAGCGATGCACGACGCTGAGGTCCCCGGAAGGTCTGTACACCGTGAGACAGAGTTAAACATCACAAGATGTGAACCCCCCCCCCCCCCCCCCCCCCC
>PIJE02001295.1:93833-95728 GCA_002895965.2 Coryphaenoides rupestris | reverse complement strand
CCCCCCCCCCCCCCGGCATGAAATCTGATGCCAATTATAGAATGTGATTAAAAACCACCGATAAGGGAAGGAGGAAGAAATGGTGGCGTTTATGAGGCGTGATCATATCTATTTAGAATGACCTTTAAGCACAGATTTCCGACAGAGCCGGGGGACTGAAATCTCCGTCTGCCTGGAGATGGTTGGATGGTTAGATGGTTGGATGGTTAGATGGCGTTCCAGGTCTGGTGCTGCTGGACTTGGTGAGCACACTTCTATTTTTGTGCTTGTGAGTGCAGGTGCACATGGATGGGCTGCTGTGCTTATACTATACAACGATGTGTGTGTGTGTGTGTGTGTGTGTGTGTCCATGTATTCACATATACAGTATGTGTGTATGGGTATATTTTTTGCATATGTGTGTGTGTGTGTGTGCATGTAGTTGTGTGTGTGTGTGTATGTGTGTATAGTGTGTGTGTGGTGTATGTGTGTGTGTGTGCGTGCGCATGTGTGCGTGTGTGTGTGTGTGTGTGTATGTGTACGTGTGTGTGCTCGAGCATGTGTGTGTACGCGCGAGTGAATTTGTGTTTGTGTGCTTCTGTGCGGCCAGGATTAATGCTCAGCTGTCAGCAGCTCCTGGATGATGAAGTAGTCAAACTAGAGAAGTAGAAAAAGGAATCAGACGCAGAGAGAAAGGGGAAAATGAAACAAAAAATGGAACAAACAAAAAAGAAATTCCGCTGTTCTCCCCGGAGTGAAATATCCCACAGACCTGTTGCTGGTCCCCTGCGTGGCCTCCTGGACCACATGGACACCTGCAACCAATCACAGACCGGCACGATGATGTCATCACCGATGATACTTTAATGGTGCCACTTGATTCTTTTTTTTGGGAATAGTATAGATCATAGATCATATCTTCAAAGCAACCAGTGGCGGCTCGTCAATAGGGGGCGCTGGGGCGCTGCAACACCGACCACATCTAGAGAAGAAGTCTTCTCAGACACATTACATACATTAATCAGATAATGCTAAATAATTATGTAATAAACTTGTTTACTTGTACAAGGCACCAGCATTCATTCAGAAATGAACCAGGCTACTTCCTGGTTGAGGACAGTGGCCTCATGAGTGTGTATGGGAGTAAGTAACATTTGACAAGCAAGTGACCAGAAACTGCTCTCTGATTGGCAGCTTCAGATTTTACAACGGATGATGGGTGGGAAACGAATGTGTGCGTTATTAAGGGTTAGGCGTCTGCAGTGTGTGTTGTGTGGCTTGTGTGGGGCTGACATACAGTAGACTATGCAGACTGACTGACCAACTTGAGGACAAGACCGAACCCAGACCGACCGAGCCAGCCATGGTCTACGAGGGGAAAGTTACTTGGAAACAGTTTGTGTGGATGAGTCATTGATGCAAATGATTTTTTTTATCACCAGCCGTCACTCTAAGCTACGTGTATAAACTCCAGTAAAAGAGTTTTTTCTAAATGTCTTAAATCGCCCCTCAAACCATTCTCTCTCTCTTTGGCAAACCAATTGACGCTAATATCCAAGGTTGCTGCCTATTCAGTCAAGTCCTCAACACTGGAAACATTTACCACCTTTCTCCAATCGTTTAAAACCCTCGTCTGTGAATACATTTTCTTTCCTTTGTGATATATTTTTCCAGTTCAAAATACTGTCATTAACAATGACGCTTCATTATTATTTTCAATGTTTACATTTCTTGGTTTTAACCAGATATTGTTTGAAATGTAGCATCACCACAGCTCTGTCCTTTAGCTAAGCAGCATACGATGCACAGGGCTGTGTGTGTGTGTGTGTGTGTGTGTGTGTGTGTGTGTGTGTGTGTGTGTGTGTGTGTGTGTGTGTGGTGTGTGAGACGCCCGGAGTGCCCGTATAAGATGGAGG